>VNJQ01000936.1:0-71193 GCA_008042515.1 Drosophila truncata | reverse complement strand
CTAAGAATCGAAATGGGGACTATTCATCATGCAAACAATCAAAGAGATGATGACGGACGATGGACCTGCAGACGTGGGGGAGGGGGGGGGGGGGGGGGAAAAGTGGCTGGAAAAAAATTCAATCAACAGGCTGACCCACTTCTCGATTGGCAGCACTCCACCACCATCGCTGTGGGCAAAGGTTAAAAGTTCAAATGCGAAATGCTTAATTGCATTTCCACTCCACCATCGAATGGGAGCACTCTGCCCATCAATTTTCTCTCTGATTTTGAAATCGTGCGTCATTCGATATATGCACATAAATTAAAACACACCCCCGCTTGGTCAAAAATAAAAAAATAATAATAAAATAAAGAAAGAAAGGGGCGCTCTGTTCTATTTATAGAAAAATTCATATAAAATTAATACGGAATTTGTCAGGTAGACCCCAAGGTGGGCGTTGCAAGGGATTTATCGAATCAGAAGGTAAGAATTTGAATTATTTTTAAAAATGAATAACGAGGGCAGATTTGTTTTCGATCTTAGCTGAGGAATGATCTTTTCTGTTGAAGGAATATCTGGATTTTCTGGGGATTATATGTGAGGGTTTTTTATAAGGGAATTTATATGGAATGGGAAAATATCTTAGTAATATCTCTATTACCTTTTGACAGAGGTACTTCCCTAGGAAACTCCCAGGCTTTTTGCATAGAAATAGTTCATGGAATTGAACGAATGCTGTATAGATTATAATAGTATAATATAAAAATCATATAATTCTTTTATGAAGAAATATCATTGTAAAATTAAATATTTCCCTTTGACAGAGATGCAAAAAAAGTAGTTCTTTTATAGTTCTTTTTATAAAACACAAAGCTTGTCGAAACTATATAAAATATTGCATTTATATTAAAAAAAATATTGAATTGTCATCATATAATACCTAAAAGGTATTATCCTTTAGCTTTATAGATATTTCTCGATATTAAAACCTTTTATTATAAATCTTGACTTATCTCTACTTCTAAACTCCCTTTATTTCAGGAATTTCTTTATAATTTTAGTATTATTATTTTGTATTAATTATTATTTAATTTTTTAAGCACCCCGAGGCTTACCTTCTTCCTATAGTTATCCATTCATATAAGAATTTTGTTTCGTTGCTTCGATGACTTTCGTTATTTTCGGGGGGGAACCTCCTTTGGTTGTTCCTCCACTTCCTCTGTTTCGTTGCTTTTGTTCCTCTTCTCACTCTCACTCTTGCTGCTAACATTGACCGTTACTTAGACTGTTACTGTTACTCCTTACTCCCACACATGCGGTTTACTTTTACTATTGTTTTTGTTGTTGTAATTGTTGCCGCATTCGTTGTTGTTGGTATTTTCTTTGTTTGTGAGGAAAGCAGACGCAACAGCGACGATGCTTTCCCAAACGCTGAGCTAGCAGCATTTTGGAGCACCTGCGGACTGCGAATTTTCCCTTTTTTGGAGTTTCCTTGTCTCCTCCTCTGCTTTATTCTTCGTCTTCTTTCGCTTCCTTCTGTGTTTCTTGTGGGCTAACTACTGCTTGGCGTTTTGTGTAGCGGCATTTTCGGAGTATTTGTAACCGTACTTTCGTTGCCTTCCTTTTCTAGCTTTTTTTGCAGTTCCTTCTTTGGGTTCCTTGTTCTTGCTTTACCTCTCTCTCTTCCTCGTCGTTGTTGTTGTTGTTGTGGTTGACGTTGCTTTTGCTGTTTTGTAAATGGACGTTTTGTTGTTGTTGTTGCTGGCTTTCTTGGCTTTGGCTTGGCTTAATTTTTGATATGTGTCGCGTGTTTGTTTTGTTTTTTATGATTTCACTTTGTTTTCTTTAGTTGCTTGGCCCTTGGCTTCGTTGTTTTTAATTTGTTGTTATTTAAGTTTTAGTTAACTTCCTTTGCTCCTCTTATTGTATTTTGTCTGTCCGTTTTGGGCCGTCTTTGCTCTTGCTGCTGCTTCTTGCTATCCTTGCCTGCTTCTATCCTTCTTCGTTCGCCTCTTCTTTTTCTTCTTCTTCTTCGCCAGTCAGCTGTCATTGACATGTGCTCTCTTCATCTCTCGCTCGTGCTCTCTCTCTCCTTTTACCGTTTAAATGCGCTGGTATTTGCTCTCCCGCTCGCTTTCTCTAGGCATTCGGGGTGGCTTGCTCTTTCCCCCCGCTCTGCCACGAAAGCCAAAGAGAGAAAGAGAGAGAGAGAGACTGACTCGTGTGAATGGCCCTCTTTGTTGGTGTTGTACAATGCAATAATATAATGTCCTATAATCGACGGCGTTTATCAATTTGTCCTGTCATCGCCACACCACGATTCACTCACAAATCACAAAACTAATGGTATTTTTGTATAATTCAGCTTAAGAACTCGGGTTTTTTTAGGTGCTAATTTATTATTCTTTTGATTTTCACTCGCAGTCACCCTTTTTTTGCAGGTGTATGTGTATATGTGGGACATTAGGCGCGCGCCTTTTACCGTTATATCCGCTGTCAGGCGATGACTTCACCGCTTTTAAGTAGGCTAACTTTTTGATTTCCACTAATAGCTTGCACTTTCGATTATTATTTACACAGTCCTTTGACACAGTGGTTAATATATTTATTTTTACAAAAAAAAACCGAAATTCGTAATCGTGGACAGACTCGCGCAGCTACAAGTCTTCTTTTGCACAACTTTTACGCTCTGCCTTTTGTTACGCTGCTTCTTCCCTTTTCTTTGGCATTCTGTTCTGGCTTTTGCTCTCTCTGTCTCTTGGTGCTCTCTTTTTACTCTCTCTCTCAAACGCTCTCTCTCTCTCGATAGCCCATTCAGCTTTTGGGTTTTTTTCACGCGTGTTGTTGTTTTTTTTGGGGGTTGTTTTCTCCGACAGCTGGCTACAAAAAAGTAGCCAAAGGCAAAAAAAATTTAATTTCTCACGGTGCTCTCTCTCTGTCTTTCTCTCCCTCAGCTGTCAAGCTCTGCAACCCCTAAAGCCATACAGTTTTAAGACCACTGACTGACACCACAGTTTGGGATTCATTTACTCGCTGGTTGTTTTTGTTGTTTGTTTTGCTTGGCTTTTTCCAGCGGCACTTTTCAACACTATCTTCTGCAAGCCATGTGCTCTGCAGGCATTTTGCAACCCCCAACCCCCTCTGTTTGAAAAATTCCCTAATTGGCCGCGTTGAGGCATTTCAAAGTGTTCTCATGTTTATATTTTCTCTTTTTAATGCATAATTAATGCGATAGGGCGCCAATTTGGGGAAGAGGGGCAAAAGGGCAAAAGGGGGGGCCTAAATGGGGTTGGAACCCTTATTCAGTTAACAGCCAGGCATCCTGCGGCGACAGCTTGTCCTGACAGTCAAGGAGAGCGTTCAGGAAATGGAGGTGGGTGTTACGTACGTGTATATGGAATATGGAATATGGTTGGCCCCACCTCTGACCTTGACTGGTTACGACGGGTTGCCAAAAATGCTAGACCAAGGCAACCCCAAGGGGAATGGGAATTTCAATTTTTTAAATAGACTAGAAAAAAGTTAAGCTTTAAGAGGAAAAGTATGATAAAGATGACTTTAAGAAGAACAAAATTAATTAAAATACCAGAAATGGTCGTAACTTTAAATGTAAATTTTTTAATAAAGCATTTACCAACACTTTAAATTTAAGATTAAGTTAGTTAATAAGGCGGGTTTATCTTTCAAGGGTTCAAAATTTAGAAATAATCTCCTTATAATAATCTCCTGTTAGTAAGAAAGCTTGAGAAACCGGAAATGATCGAAATTTTAAATGTAAATCTTTTTATATGGCATTTACCAAAACTTTAAATTTAAGATTAAGTTATTTATTACGCGGGTTTATTTTCCAAGGGTTCAAAATTTAGAAATAATACCCTTATAATAATCTCCTGTTAGTAAGAAAGCTTAGAAAACCGGAAATGGTCGTAATTTTAAATGCAAATCTTTTTGTATGGCATTTACCAACACTTTAAATTTAAGATTAGGTAACTTTTTAAGGCGGATTAAACTTCCAAGGGTAAAATGAATTTATTTTTTAATTTTTAATATTTCTTTTAAAAAATACCCCAAAAAGTGATGTAAAGAACCAAATCAAGTTACAAAATTATTTAAAATATCAAAATTTAGAAATAATCTCCTTATAATAAGCTCCTGTTAGTAAGAAAGCTTAATCTCATTAAGATTGGCAATCACAGAAGTCTCTCAGTTTACAGGAAAGCCTTCCCCCCATCATTTTTCTTCCTTCTTTAAGCCATAAGGATAATCAATCATCGCAACAAAGTTCCGTAATGTTCACAGCTTTTGCCCAACCGGGAACTCATAACCAACAACACAATAGACCCCCCTTCGGTAATAGTTCTAATGAGCTAACCCCATTTTAAAGCCCTGCGACGACTAATTGAAGCATAAGTAACGAGCCTGTTAACGGTTTGGCTAAGACTCCAAAAGGGTTGCTTGCTGTTGCTTAAACACATTTCGGGGGTGGCTATTGCCTGTGCCTGTGCCTGTGGCTCTTGTTCTTTTTGGTCCACAAGGCCCCCGTTGGCTAGTTAACATCCACGTGTTTGTACATGAATTTAATCTCGGCGCAAACA
This sequence comes from Drosophila truncata, assembly GCA_008042515.1. NCBI lineage: Eukaryota > Metazoa > Arthropoda > Insecta > Diptera > Drosophilidae > Drosophila > Drosophila truncata. Next base: position 66,616 of record VNJQ01000936.1, on the reverse strand, counting down.
AAGTAACAAGAATTCAATTTGTCACAGTGGTTGGGCCGCACTTCGTTTGGTTTCACAGTTCCGGGTTTTGGCTTGGCAAAGCCAGGAATTCACAGGAGAAAAGAAGGTGTGGGAGTTGGCCAAGGAAGCAACAGCAAACATTGCCTGGCAACGGTAGCCGAGAGAGATAAGCCCATGATCTAACCAAGGGGAGAATTTGGTAGGTAGTGTGTGGGTTTACACAGGAAGAAATGCTAAAGGATTACTAGAGAATGAAGTTTCTGGGTTTCTGAAAAAATATTTCAAGGTTTCTATATTTAATTTTTATAAGAAAATGTCCTTGAAAAATAAAAGTCTATAAATTTAAGGTTTAAAATATCATTAAATATCTTTCAAAGATAAACCTCCAACTTATAACCTTTTTTTATAATATTTAAAAACATATTCCCCTTCAAGAGTCTGTTCTATTTTTCTCGGTGTCCTTGAGCCTGGCACAGGAGGCTGCAAATATTTGCATTTCGCTTGTTTTTTGGGGTGTTGCGTTAGGCAAAGCCAAAAGCCTCCGGGGACTTGTTAATGCAAACAATGCGCATTTGATATTGAAAGCATCGGCAGTGGGTGACAAAAGGGAGCCGTATCCTTCGTCCTCAGACCTCAGATGCTATTTTGGGGGTAGTTTAATGCTTGGTGACAAAGAAAGAGAGAGTGAGAGAAGCTGGCAAAGCTCTGCTCCGCTTGCAACCGCACGAACTCCAACGCAGGTCTGCATTAATGTGTATTTCCGGGGAGACGAAGGGTATACAGGGATGGGGTGTATAGCATGGGTGCTCCGGAAGTCGATTTATGTTTTGCCTACCAAACGCACACACACACGATCTGGGGGAACCCCCACAATGTCATGGGAGACACACAAAAAAAAAACCAAACAAATCTTTTTGTTTTAACAAATGATTTTTTGATGATTTACTAAATTAGTTGATTAAATTTCTTACTTAATTTTGTATAATATCGTTTTTTAAAACTCTAAGATTGGATTAAAAATAATCAAATCTTCGCAAAAGTATGCTATGATATTATATTAAAAAATCATAAATCCGCACAAAAGTATGCGATGATATTATATTAAAAATCATAAATCAGCACAAAAGTATGCTATGATATTATAGTTGAAGCAAGACTCCCGTAAAATTGTATTACCTACTTATCGACACCTTTGTCATGTTTTCTAATCATCTCAAATCTAAATAGCATTTTAAACCTTTCACTTTAGTAGTATCTAAAATTTAAAGGCTTACAAATTAGTAAAAAATATTTTTTAATCTAAATTATAATTTTAAATTAATTTATAATCACAAATTTACTTAAAATTTAATTTATTATTTATTTTAAACCTTTTTTTCTTTGCTTAAATAATTCGCTTGAGCTGGTGACAAGTTTTCTGTGGGGGCTTTTCTGTCTGTCCAGTAAATGTTGTAGATTTTGGGCCACAGCTGTGCGGGGAACTCCCCCAAAACCCAAACCCAAACCGAAATCCAAATCCAAACTCCATCCCCTCCTCCTGATACAAATATTGCACTCCTGCAACATCCCCTGTTGGAAAGGCAGGCATTGTCATGGAAATCCCTGGGCTAACCGCTTTTTAAACTGCCTTCTAATGATGCGGCCTTTGTCTAGGATAAAGTCTCGTCCCTGTTTTAATTTCCCCCCCTCCCCCACACACCACACAACAACCGATAAGGATAAGGAATATACATATATATATATATATTTGCGTTGACTGGCTTTAATGGCTTACCTTATCTTCGGCTTCCTCGGCGCGCTCTTCCGCTTCGATGACGCGCTGCTCCAACTCCGTTAGCTGCAAGTGGAAAAGAACGTAAGAGAAAAGCGGGTTAGAACTCTCTGGGAAATCATGTGAAAAATAACAGTCTGCATCGACAGCTAATAAATAATAATTCTTTTATATTTTATTGGTTATTTTAAGTGTTAATTATATCACCTTTTGCATGAGTAAACATTAACTAAGGGAAAACATAGAGTTTTACTAGATTGGAGGGGATTTTCTGGCTGTTAAACCCTTTTTAAATACGATTAAAATTTAGGGGGGTTTCAGAGGAATCGCTGGAATATCGGTATCCCTTTTAAATTGTCAAAGAATAATACAAATTTTGATTTTAAAACATTTTAAATTTAATTATGCTACAAATTCCAGCTTGCCGGAGTTCTTTTTTTAAAGAGAGGATTCTTAAAAACTCTAAAAACTAATAAGAAATAAAAAATATAAATAAAATTAGCTTAGATATTAAAAAGAGCAATTTTTAGATTTATTTTTAAGTATTTATGTTAGTTTTTAAGGATATTATAAATTTATTTTGTTTAAGAAAGTAAGTAAAATTATAAATAAAATATATATGAAGTCTTAATTATTTTATTTGTTTTTAAAATATGATTTTTCCTCTTATTTGGTTGCATTATTTGATGTAAAATAAAAGTATTAAATGAGGATTTTAAGTTTTAATTTTAATTTCGGTTTTCTTTTGTTTTTTGTAATGTTTTGCTATGAAATTGTTTGTATATTATTATTATTTATATTGTTTTTTATTTATTAATTAAATAATAAATATTAATTATTACGTTTTCGGTTAAGAAATATTAATTAAAAAAAAAAAACATTTAAGAGAAAGCATATTAAGGTTATTTATTTAGATTTAAATGAGGATTTTTATGCCTAAATTATTTTAAGAATGTGCCATGCTCTGTATTTATTGAAAAAAAAATAAATATTTTATTTGTTTAATGTTCAAAATGATTATGAACTAAGCTACAGGATAAATAAAAGCTTTGGCTTTCAGCTAAAAATGTAAATTTATATATAATTTATTAATTATTTTACGAAAAACATTAAAATGTTTTTTATTTTTATTTTAAATAAGAATTTTCAATGTGGGTTTTCTTTTTGTGGGTTTTTATTTTAAAATGTATTTTACACACATTTTATACACACATTTGACCAGCATGGTGAGTTTAACTGGTACACCAAACCACTGCCACTTTACTCACCACCAGCTTAGCGCAGACACAAGCCGAAAGGAAAAAAGGACTTCCCATTATTTTTAAGGATTTAGCTGTGGTGAATTCTAGAAAGACGGTTCACAGGTGGCGTTAGCAGTTCCCTTTTGGCAAAAATTAAAGAAAACCGCAAGGAAAAGCAAGAAAAGAGCGGAAAATAGGAGAAAAAAAGCAGGAAAAGAGCGGAAAATAGCTGAAAAAAAATAGAAAAACTCTCACCCGCCATCAATGCATCAATCATAGCGAAATGACACACAATTTTCGAAAGAATTTAGATAATGCGCCAGCATTTCGGGATAATTTTGTATTTTATTTATTTATTTATATTTTTTTGCACCTGCTTTTTGCCTACGCGCTGCCATTAAGGTAATCATCTGGCGGCGCGCTTTTCCGCACTTTTCCGCAATGATGGCCTGCCATTAGGCCAGGCTAAAAAGATAAAGATAAAGGCCAAGAAAGGCAGGAGGCATTCCTAACCAATTAATCATTCCAAAAAACAAGGCAGAGAGAGGAGCAGGAAGAGGACAACAGGAAGCTGAGCCTTTTGGTTAAGCTGCCACTTGATTCCGCCTATTTTGAATTGCCTTAAGTGCATTAATTTCCGCTTTTTATGCCATTCAAGTGGCCACTCAACTGAGCAAGGCGCCAAAGCCCCAGCAGCCATTGATGGATGCCTGTCAAATTGTTGTGCCTGCCGAGGAATATGAAGAAGGAGGAGGATGTGCCTTGCTTCTACTTCTTTTTTTTGCAAATCGATGATGAATGGAGAGAAGCAGCGGGAGGAAAAAGGGTAGAAGCAGCAGGGAAAGGCTAGAAGCAGGACTGGGAAGAAGAGTCTTCCTGGGTAAAAAGAAAAGCTTTCCAAATGAAACTCAAAAAGTGACTTCTTCATCCTGTGGATGGAACACGACATCTTTTGATTTTAAACTCTACAATTATTTACTTTAATAAAATAGCATTAAAAATAAAATAAAAACATAATTTAAAAAATAATTATCTAAAATTAATTTACTTTTTCCAAAGGAAAAAATAATTATTAAAATTTATTTGAACTTTTTCAGTGGAAAAAATAATTATTCAAAATTAATTCACTTTTTTCAGTGGAAAACCCGATTTGAGCCTAGTTTTAACCTTTGTTACTCCTTGTTTTTTTTTAAAGGCAAAGATATTATTCTTTATAATTATTTATAATAATAAAACTTCTTTTTTTTTTAAATGAAAAAATTAAGCATTTAAATAAATAAGAACCAAAGAACCCCATAAGGAACAAGCTAAAAGGAGAAATGGTTTGTATGATTAATGGGTTTATTATAAGAAGAGTCAAGAATAAAGAAAGAAAAAATAAAAAAACAAATATTAAAAATCAGGAGGCAACCGAGAAAAATGGAGACAAGGAAAACGACTTAAGGATTTTCAATTATATTCAATCAATATATTATTTATTATAATAAAAAAGACTTAAAATAAATAAATAAATAAAAACAGAATCGTTCATACCACTTAAGAAATGCGACAAATAAAATAAGAACATAAAATATTAAGAGAGATTTTTAATAAATAAAATAAGTGAAGTAGAAAGAAAAAATAAATGTTAAAAATTATGAGAACTCCTTAACGGTTTGTATGATTAATGGGTTTATTATACGACGAGTCAAGAATAAAGACTGAAGGAATTATATTAAATAATAAAGTAAGCTTTTAAAAACAAAAAAAAACAGCAGTTAAATAAATAAAAACCAATTTCAGAAAAGTTTTTCTGAAAAAAGCAAAGTATTGTCGTGAAATAGGAGAAACTTTAGAAAAAAAGTCGGAGGAAAGAAATTATATCAAATTAATTATTTAATATAATAAAATGAACTTTTAAGAAGATAAAATTAAATTAGAAAAGAAAAATCGCGACACATACAAGATTTGTATGATAAATGGGTTTATTATACGACGAGTCAAGAATAAAGACTGAAGGAATTATATTAAATAATAAAGTAAACTTTTAAAAACAAAAAAAAAACAGCAGTTAAATAAATAAGAACCAATTTCAGAAAAGTTTTTCTGAAAAAAGCAAAGTATTGTCGTGAAATAGGAGAAACTTTAGAAAAAAAGTCGGAGGAAAAAAAATTATATTAAATTAATTACTTTATAAATTATAATAAAATGAACTTTTAAGAAGATAAAATTAAATTAGTAAACAGTAGAAAAAAAATCGCCAGACCTTAACCAAGATTTGTATGATAAATGGGTTTATTATACGACGTGTCAAGAATAAAGACTGAAGGAATTATATTAAATAATAAAATAGACTTTTAAAAATAAAATAAACAGCAGTTAAATAAATAAGAACCAATTTCAGAACAGTTTTTCTAAAAAAAGCATAATATTGCCGAGAAATGGAAGCTATCTTAACGGCTGGCACAGTAGAAAAGAAAAATCGCGACACATACAAGATTTGTATGATAAATGGGTTTATTATACGACGAGTCAAGAATAAAGACTGAAGAAAATATATTAAATCAACATATTATTTATTATAATATAGACTTTGAAATAAAAACAGCAGTTAAATAAATAAGAACCAATTTCTCCTAAGAAAAGCGTTTAATGATGATCCTCGATACGACGCCTTAAAGCAATCTCCAGATTTTTTTTAAATTAAAATAAAATAAAAAAGAGAAAAATAAATTCTCAACAGATGACAGTGATTCTGATAAATAAATAAATAATTCAAGAAACAACAAAGAAGGAAAAAATAAAAAATAAATAAAAGTCCAGGGGACTGACTCGGCTGAATGCCAAGGACCGAATGAAAATCTAGGGCAACCTTCATCAACATGGTAAACTTTTCAAGTAGGCACTTAATGAGGATTTCTAAAAATCCTCTTCTTTCAAATCACTTTGCAAGGGGTACATTTTTCATAGAAAGAGAGGGTCACACTACAAAAAAAGTGTAAGTGTAAAGAAAATGCCACATTTATATTTAAAAGAAAGGAAAATGGTCACCTTTATATTACAAAAAGGAAGAGGGTCACTCTTCTATTTAAAAAGAAGGGCGGAAAAATTATCTAAAAAGAAAGAGTCACATTTTTTAATGAAAAATGTATTTTTATTTCAAATGAAAATTTAAGTTATTTTCCTGATTTAATTTTTGAAGGATATAAGCTAGTTTTCATTGTGAAACTGTGGATATATTTAAAGGTGGTTATGGAATTCAAGTAGAATTTTTGTTTTATAAACGAAATTTTAATAAGTCACGGAGTAAATGTATAAATTCTTTGAAAAAATTATACAAATTATTTTTATTAATCATTTTTAGGTTTAAAAATAAGTTAATTCGATGCTGTTGATAATAGTTTTGGCTTTACTGGCATACATTTTATGTAAATAGTTTTTGTAATGCAAAGAAAAATGCAAAAATGAAAAGTAAAAGAAAAATAGTTTGAAAAATTTACAAATAAACCCATTTTACAGCCTCGATTTAACCCTTTTAGAGTTTGAATTTAATAATAAAACTTTTATAGTAAATACTAAAAGCAATAAACTATTTTTTAAACAAAAAATAAACTTTTTTTACATAAACTATAAGCCTCCCCTGTAAAATAAAGCCCCAACACCTTTATCCAAACCAATAACACTTCAATAACCATCTTGTGTTGAATTTGATCCTTATTTTACGCATTTTTTCTGGACTTTGGCTTGAGTTTTCTTTTGTTTTCTTTTATTTTAGAAGGCGGAGAACCCGAAAAACTTGACCAAAAACTAATGGATTACACGAAAAGCTGGCTGGCAGAAAGTTAGGCTCGACTTGCGTGCGTGCCGGGACTTTTTTCACCCCATAAAAACCTGAGTTACACCTGTTTAATCATAGGCATTTGGTGGAGTTAATTGGAAGGAAACTGCCTGGGCTTTAAGCAGAAAACATTTGGCATTAATTGCAGTAGGAAGGGGGTTCGGAAGGTGGAGAATAAGCAACAAAAGCAGACACTTTAGACCTCAGAGTCTGCAAAAGTTGAACAACTTTGTTGTCGTTGCAACAGAGTTTGCAAAAACAGTGGCAAAATCACCGCGAGAACAGCTCTTGGAAAATGCTGTGTAATTTCCCAGCCACGAATGCAATTCCCGCAAACAAATGGCTCACACACAATGCTTCCTCTTTTGGCCAAAGGAGGTGACTTTGGCCATTAGTCGGTTTTAGGTGTCGTTGGCTCTCTGCTGTGTTGCTGTGCCTGTGTTGTTTCTCTAAAACTTGCCAGCGAATGTGGCACTAAAAGTTGTCCTTTCACCCGATTACCAGGATATGGGGTTAAAATGCACGGCGATCTTGATATGGAGAAGCAGGAAAAGGAGTTAGAGGAGAAGGCAGAGCAGGTGAAAGAGCAGGAAGAGGCTGGAGCGGGAAAAGCTGAAGCTGCCATCCAAAATCACCTTTAAAAAACCGTTTTCTCTTCATTTTTAATTCGATTTGTATGACTTTTAGAGGAAAATATTATTGGAAAATGATAAAAAGCTCTGCTAAGGCTTTGGAAAAATTAATTTTATATAAATTAAATTACAAATAATATAAATATTTCTGGAATATGATACAAAGCTTTGCTAAGGCTTTAAGAAAATTAATTTTATAGAAATTAAATTACAAATAAGATAAATATTTCTAGAATATGATAAAAAGCTTTGCTAAGGCTTTAGGAAAATTAATTTTATAGAAATTAAATTATAAATAATATAAATATTTCTCGGATATAATAAAAAGCTCTGGTAAGGCTTTGGGAAAATTAATTTTATAAGAATTAAATTACAAATAATATAAATATTTCTGGGAAATGATAAAAAGCTTTGCTAAGGCTTTAAGAAAATTAATTTTATAGAAATTAAATTATAAATAATATAAATATTTCTGGAATATGATAAAAAGCTCTGCCAAGGCGTTGGGAAAATTAATTTTATAGAAATTAAATTACAAATATTATTGAAAATCATCTATAAAGATCAAATATACTTTTCCTTTAATTACCTGGAATGTGCCCACAATTTAAGCTTTTAAATATTTAAAGTAAAATCCATAGAACCCTATTGTTTATATAATTTTATGTTAAATAATCAAACCTTTGTGTAATCTGATTTAGTTGGCAACACAAAGGCCTTTTACTAAGCTTAAACAATTTCATTTTAGACAAGCAAACATGGCTGGGTAATCAAAGTAATTCAAAACCAATTTAAACTATAGGCATGAACATAGAAAGCTAGATATATATACATTAAAAATATATATATTTATAAAATATATATCTATAAAATATTTATAAACTCTCTACATATATATTTATATCTTTAAAATATTTATAAACTCTCTACATATATATTTCTCCCATTTCCCATTTTTAATGGCTTTCATTTCAATATATATTCTTTTTTTTGTTGTTGCTGTTTTCTGCCCGCCTCATTTGGAATTTTGTTTTGATTGCAAAAAGTTAATTAAAAATTTTGTTGTAATTGAATTTTATTGCATTGTTTGTTTGCATTTCTGTTTTGTACAAATGGTTTTCTCTTTATGTTGTTTTCCTGTTTTTTTCTTTTAGCTTTGTTAATTAAATTTTCTATATTTTTTGTCATTTGGTTTTTATGCCTTTGGCTTTAATTATAACTAAAAAACACACACACATTAATTAAATAATTAGCTCTGGCAGCCGGGGATCATCATAGCCATAGCCATCGTCCTTGTCCAGCTCTGGTTCCCAGCACAAACCATTGCAGACCATCTCAAAGGGTAATTGTGGCTCCTCTGGCTCTGGCTTGGCCTTCAATTTGGGCTGACTTTGAGCCAAAGCCAAGGCCAAGGGCTTAATCCAGGGCGTTGAGGGTGGACACTCCATTAGGGTATCGCTGGTAAAGCGCTGGCAGCTTAATAAATCCACAAGGAGACTCAGAAACATAATGTTTAGAACAAAAAAAAAAAACTGTGGATGTGTTGTGGATGATGATGATGCCTTGTTGCTTGATATAATTGCACTGAGCATTAAAATGTTAAGCCGGTAACCAGGTGGCATTCGAAGCCCACAAAATCCACACTCTACTCTCCACCCACCCAACCACCCATCAAACACACACCACGCACACACAATCCACACACAACAGCTGCGATTCGAGTAATCAGAATCAGGCAAATGGATGGATTACCACTTGGCGAGGGCCATGAAATGTGTAAAAACCAAATGACAAAATTAATTAAAATTAAAATGAAAATGAGAATGAAAATGGGAATCAAAATGAGAATGAGAATGAGCATCAAAATGAGAATTAAAATGTAAATGGACATTGAAAATTAAACTGAATATGTAAATGGTAAATGATAAATGATAAATACAGAAAAAATGGTAATTAAATGTCCCTCGTTTTTGCCCCCATTGATTAAGAAGTCCGATCATGCATTATGCATTATAATTCTGCATTGCACATTACGTAATCCACTGTCCTTGTGCCAGCAGGACATTCGCGCATTTATGTACTTATGCCTTTTTTATGCTTTTTTTTATAATGTCCACGTATAGAATGCACATTATAATTACATTTATGCCCGGCCATCAAATTCAATGGGGCTAAAAAATATTTGCATAACAAATGCCACGCCCCCCAGGGCTACTGCCTTTCTCCCCTTTCTATTTTAACTTTCTCGCTCATTAAAGAACCGGTAAAGAAGAGCACTAAGGGTTTTAGCGGGTTTTCAGGACTCTATGGATACTCTTTTAGAGAAAATTAAGGTTCTTAGTTTAGTTAGTAATTTTAAATAAATATTTAATAATAAATTTAAAAAACGATTTTAAAAAACCTATTTGCGAAGGATAGAACCCTCGAACCCTTGATCAAACCGTCGAACGCACGATTAAGCCCTTCATCGAACCCTCGAACTCCCGATCGAACTCTCGAACCCTCAATCGAACCCTAGATCGAACCCTCGAACTCTCAATCAAACCCTCGATCGAACCCCCGAACTCTCCATCGAACTCTCAAACCCTTGAACTCTCCATCGAACCTTGTCGATTGTCAACGCTGAGCCTCTCCTCGCCCACAAGCTGTAGTTCAAACGGCGGCCGCTTGATGGCGTTTCATGTTCCTACGACCCTTTCAAAATATACTTTAAAATATATTTTAACAGTGAAGGAGTCACTTCGACCCTATAAACCCTATATATTCTTGATCAGCATCAACAGGAGAATCGATCTAGTCATGTTTTGAAATTTTAAATGGCAAAGGGCAAAAGTGAAATACCATATATTGGCCAAAAATACAGGAATTTCAAAACCGAAAGCATAACTGTGTTGGTTTTTGTTTGATTAGCCATTTTCTGGACAAACACGTTTTTTGGAATTTTTCAAAATTGCTAAACATTAAAAATAAAATTAATATTTTCAAAAAAAGGAAAGGGTATAAAAAATCATATAATAAGAGGTTTTTCTGTATAATAATAGCTGGCAACCTAAAAATTCGCGGTTTTCTATTCCTAGTCTTGGTTTTTAATTATTTTTAAGGTTTTAAGTAAATTAAAATAACTTTTAGAAAGGGTAATATCCTAGGTAAAGTCCGAGTTTGAGGTAAATGCATCTGCAAATGGTGCGTGGCACGTTCAACAATTTAATTCGTTTTTTTTTTGTTGTATTTTTTGTATTTTTTGCAACTCGTTTGTTTGTTTTCGTGTCTGTCTCGCTGTCTGGTTGTCTCGCTGGCCGCCGCCTGGCTTAACGGTCAATTTAATTACGGCGAGAAGAAGAGTTAAATAAGGGCAAGGAGGAGGTAAAAAGGGAACCCCCCACCGCCCAGCAATGACAAAAACAATTTGCAATCTCTTAATCACACTCGCTCACTCAACTCCACTGTCTCTCTATATATATCTCTTGTTCTTTATATATATCCTACTTTATAAATATATATCCTGCTTTTATATATATCCTGCTCTCTATATATATATCTCCTTCTCTAGATATATTTCTCCCTTTCTCGCCAGGACTCTGTGATTTTAATTATGCTTAACAAGGAGCAGCAGGCAGCCAAGGAAGACAAATGAAGGCCATCGTTTCCAAGTACTCCCTGGTATATATTTCACTTCACATTTTCGCACTTCATGAGGCAACATTTCTTAATATTCAACTGGCGGCAAATAATAAGGTGTCGAAATCGGGGGAAAATAAGAAATATTTCCAGGTATCCCTGCTCCTTCCCTTTCCCTGTAGCTCTCCCTCTTTGACTTGACTTGCCTTATCACCTGGCTAAGCATTATTTCTTTGCTCTCTTGGCTGTCTGGCTTTTGTTTAAAATCTTCTTTATTTTTTAAGTCTAAGCAAAGCTCTATTGGCATTGTCTTTGTTGAGTCTTCGAGGCTTTTCAGTCTTTTGCTGCTTTGTTGTTTAAGAGGGTTTTGTTTGGTGTTTTCTTAAGTTAGTTTAGGTTTAATTTTGTATTATGTTTTGGTATTTAGCTAAGAAATATTCCTGGTAACTAAATTTGATGAATTTGTGATGGAAAATATTAAAAGCAGTAAAGTTTAATATTCAGAAATATTATTAAAAGACTTTGAAAAGGGTAAGTAAGAGCAGAAACTATCCACGCATTTTAAAACAAAAAAAAACCTATTTAAGAATTTAAAAAACTCCTCAATAATTTCTAAAATTTAAGCTTAATAAATACTCTTTTTTTTAAACCTTTATACAGTCTATATATTTTTTAAAAGCTTAAATTTCTAGCCTGTTTCTGCAAATAAACTTTCTATTAAATCTCTACAAAAACCAGTTTAAACCTTTAAGTTTTTAAATCCTTTACTTGACCATCTTATAGTATATTTTTTCTTGAACTTATTCACCTTCATTCCCATTTTCCATTTCCCATTTCGCATTTAATTCATTCTTAGCTTAACCTCTGCTCTTTTGCATTGCGCATAATTAAGAGATAGTAACTGGTGCGTGCTAAGCGTGTGACTCGCTTAATGGAGCTTTATATTAATTGCCGGGCATTAAGCACTAAAAAGTGGTAGAGCCAAGGGGCTACCAAGCTAGCAGAAAGGATAATGCGTTTGCACACAGAATGGACAGCGAGGACGAGCGAGGACGACGAGGACAACGAGTTGTGTGAAAAAGTTTCGAGTGCAAAAGTGCGAGTGCCAAAGAGACAGAAAGTAGGCCAGCTATGCGTTCTGTTTTTTTTTGCCAAAAAAAGAAAACAAACGAAAAATGTATATAAAAATAAAATAAAACAAGAAAAGAATCTAGCTAAGGTATGCCGAAATTTTTGTACCCTAGCAAAGTTGGTATTTAATTTTTTAAAAGCAAGTTATTTTGCTCAAATGAAAAGAAAACTTATCAGGAGATATAGAAAATATTTCTATTAAGGTAAAATATACCGAATATATCGAAAAAATTAATAACAAAAATCTAAATTAAAAAAACAATGTAAAATATACGAAATTTTGCTGATTTAAATGTTCCGCCTATTCCTTTGAATGCTTTATGATTGTAGTTCATCGAAAAAATTAGAAACAACATTTAAAATAATGAAAAATTAGCAAGATTTCTTAAGTAGAAAGAAGAATATATTGAATAACTACGAAGTTTTAAGTTTTTTCATTATTTTCCTAATGGTTTCCATAAAAAATATTATATAATATATACTAATATATCTTATAAATAGTCTGTTCCTATATAAACTACTATATATCCTATTAAGAACTTTGATCTTCCCAAAAGTCTATTTATTATACATTTATCTGCAAAGTTTCATTAGGTTTCAGTTAAAAAATTTCTATAATTCGCAGGTTATCTATAAATCTACGATCTTATATATATTTTAGGGACTTATTAAGCTCTTAAAACAAACCCAAAATTAGAATACCTTGCCAGGGTATAACAAAAAAAGAAAAAAAAACCAACAAAATTGATGTCAATTGCATGAAGGCCAGGCCAGGCCACGCCTCCTGGGGCTTTCCTTTTTTATTTCTCTATATATATATATACACTTTTTTTTTTGGCTTTAGGTCAAGTGGAAAGAACAACAAGCACGACAAGAATAACCGCAACACGAAAAAGTAGGTTAACATGGGTTAAGGTGTGTCATTAACTTGCCACAAGCAGCACACATGGCAGAGAGGAAGGCAAGAGGGTGGCTCAAGAGGGTGGCTCAAGAGGGTGACTCGAGAGGGTGTTGTTTCCCAATTCCCTGCCCGCTTTTTATTGCTGCTTCACATGCAAAAATTATTGGTATCAAATATCAATTGGTTTTTTTTTAAAGCTTTAATTGTATTAATTAAAAATTTAATTGGCGCTATGCATCTTATGCCTTGGAGCTTCTCATTAAGGATAATGTGCCAAGGGCATTGCTTGCACCTGCACCAGCAGAAACTAATTAGCAGCCAGCAGGGCGAAGACAGCACAGCTTTAAGCTGCTCGTTGGCAGATTCTTGGAAAATTGACACAAATTGGCATGAGGCATGAGGCATGAGGCGAGTGGCAGTACATCAGGGCGCAATCAGATTAGACAACGTTGTCACATCTCATGTGCAATGTGCTTTTAACAGTTCAGCTTCATCCTGCTTGCCTGACTTTGGGTTTTCCGCTCCAAAAGCAAAAGCAGAAGCAGCAGAAATAGAAGCAGCAAAAGCAAAAGCAGAAATAGAAGCAGTAAAAGCAGCTACGCAACGTTTTTGCAGCTGCTTTCAATCATGACGCACGGATTAGGACTCAGGTTAAAGATTAACAATGCCAAACAGGAGCGACAGACATGACAAGGCGGGAAAGGATGAAGCTAAAAAAGGAGCAGGAGCAGGAGCAGAAGCAGAAGCAGGAGCAGTAGTAAAAGCAGAAGCAGAAGCACAAACAGGAAAAGAAGCTGCTCGGCTCTGCTCTGCTCTGCTAGTTAGACAAAAGGACGTTTGCTCACGTCACGCCCACTATTAGTTAGGAAGCTCCACCATCCTCCTGATGGATGGATTGGATAGTGGCATGAAGTGGAAACATAAGATAAGATAAGCCGATTTCCCAGGCAAAAGGAGTAAGGAGATCAAAGGAAAAGCCTTTAGCCTTTAGAAAAGAAAGCAACGTTCTTTAAAAACGACAAAAATCGAAGGTAATTTATTATTAAAATATTACTTTTTCCAGTAAAAAGATAAATAAATGCAGTACAATTTTCTTTTTCCATTTAAAACATAAATAAATACATTGCAATTTTCTTTTTCTCATTTAAAAGATAAATAAATGCATTGTAATTTATTATTATATTATTTTCATTTTCTTTTTGCCCATTTAAAAGATAAATAATGCTTCAAAGCATGTAAAGAAACAAAAATCACCTACAAGTGTGTAAAGAATTTCATGGAACACACGAGAAGCCATTTGTCATAAGCCCTGTTCAGGTTCCAAAAGAGTAAAATGGAATCCCAGGAATGACTACAACGGAGCTAGCAGATATCCCAAAGCTATTAGCGTCTCAAGGAGCAACAACACCAACAACAACAAAGAAAAAAAAAAGCAAAAGAAACCCTACTCAGTTTATGCCAAAGATAAGGACAATAAGGACAGCGAAAAGCAGACAGTCGAGGAATAACAATTAGTGCATACTTTTTGGGCCCAGACAGGAGCTGCAAAAGGAACAAACAAACAAAAAAAAAAATAAGCGGAGAAGCGAAAAAAAAAATAAATACGAGTCCGCGCAATAATCACAGCCAAGTGCTGCATATTTATAGGCGCAATCAAGTTAATTGCACAAACATCAGCCCCGCAGATAACACCCACAGAACAAAGGAAAGCCACTCTGATTCCACCTTCTCTCCATACTAATTAACTTAATTGTGGGCAGTTAGACGAAGGACCCAAGGCCCAAGGAGCTTCTACTCTTCGCCTGAAACTAATTGCCACTCGAAAGTTCAATGCATTCATGGGAAATTCTTCATCTAAAGTCATTCGTCTCCATTTTCAGACTCTTTTTGCAGAGCTGCAAGTCTCTCCTCTCCAAGGTCCTGGCAGTTTCTTCAAAATAATATTTGGCTAAACTGACGAAAAGTCCTTGAGGGCTACTTGAAGGAATTATGCAGAAAACAACTTGAGCTCAATTCTTGATTTTCGTTTTGAAAGCTTGCCCGGGCTATGCACAGAGATTATGTTTCTGGAATATATAAATACAAAATATAAATTAAAAATATATATATTTAAACAAATATTGTATATAAATTATTAAAATATATTAATATATTATTAAATCTACCAAATAATTAAATCCAGGCTTATAAAGTCATAGAAACAACTATCAATTGTTGAAACTGCTCAAGAGTATGCTTTATTAATAATTAATTGTTGAAACTGCTTAAAAGTATGCTTTAAAAATAATCAATTGTTGAAACTGCTCAAAAGTAAGCTTTAAAATGTTGCACCAACAAAGATTAAACCTTAGAAATATTTTTTAGCTTTTTTTCTTAACTTTAAAACATCTTTTACTAGACTACCATTTATGTGACTTAATTATTTACCCCATAATTTCTTTCAGTGGCTGAAATTAGCAAAAAACCAAATTAATAAGAGATTCTTGGAGCAGGCAGAACTCCAGCAAAGCTCTTAACAAATCTCTTAAGCTCGAGACAAATCCTGTTAAGGAGTAGCTCCGTTTCCATTTCCATTTCAATTTCAATTTTTAACTCGTTTCGTTTTTTTGTTTTTTTTTATTCGGCTGAAGGGCAATACTTGCCCCTGTGGCCACCCCTCTCTCTCATCCACTGTTTTGTGGTGAATTTCAATTATCCCCTTTGGAGCATCCTAGACCGGGGCTTGCATTTTCCATCCCCCTCCCGCTCTCATTTTCAGCTGTCCTACTTCCTTTACTTTTTTTATTTTTGTTATTTTTGTTGTGCTCTTCCTTCGACTTTGCCTTGTATTTCATTTTCAGTTTTATGCATGAGACGACGCCTAGTTTTTCATTCGAGTCCTCTCCTCCCACAGCTACTTCTACTCTTACTCCTTCCCCATCTCATTTTTTTTTGTTCGTTCCAGCTCCCAGTTCCGGTTCCTGTCCTCCACTTCATCTTCTTCTTGGGGGCTGGCCTCTCGCTGGCCATTTACGCTGTAAATTGTTTGCATACAATAGAAGGCGATGGTCGTGGAGCGGGCCAGGCAGGGCCTAGTTCGAAACCCCGGCCATTTGTTCTGGCCAAAGGAAGAGGGAGAGCGGAAAGAAGGAGCCCAGCCCAGCCCAGACCAGCCCGGACTCTGGCTTCGGGTCTTAACTTTTGGCGCGGCTTATTTGTGCGGCCAGATTAAGTTTCAAATTGATGTGCGTTTTGAGTTGGCCGGCAAACACGGAACGGCGTCGAAAGAATCCAAGGGGGATTGGATGGCTAGTTTCCTTTCCTGCCCTGATGAGATGGAAGTCCTGGCTAGGTCCTGTCATCATCAGTGAGTGCATGAATCCCATTTTGCGCCAGTAAGCCGCCTTTGATGGCCAAACTTTAATTTGATCATTCTCTATTCTATTTTTTTGTTCTGGTAATTTTTTTCTATTCTCCTATATTTTCAGAAAAAGCCGATAAGCTAGTTTTTATGGCTAGAAATCTTGGGATTTTCACACGGGCATCTGCAAGGTTGAAGTTTCATGAGGCGAAGATAACAAGATTATTTTTTCCAGGTCAAGTGTGACCCTGCTATGCAACAGAAAATGGAACAAGGAAATTGTGGAAAAAGAATAAATAAATATAATACTGGCAGTCTCTATAAATAGTAGTCGTAGAATGTTATTTTTAAAAGTTTACCACAATTTTGTAATCATTCCAGCATTGAATACATTTTACTACAAATTTCCAATGACAGTGTGACCTTGCCTTGCAGCAGAATATGAAATCACTTTTGTTTTCTATGAATTTTAAATATTTTTAAAAGTATAAA
Source organism: Drosophila truncata (assembly GCA_008042515.1). Taxonomy (NCBI): domain Eukaryota; kingdom Metazoa; phylum Arthropoda; class Insecta; order Diptera; family Drosophilidae; genus Drosophila; species Drosophila truncata. The sequence continues at coordinate 49,673 of VNJQ01000936.1, read as the reverse complement.
CTTTGATCTGATGCCTGTGTTAAGTACTCAACTGACTGACTTTTTGTATTTCTACTTATTGGTAAAGGAGAGCAAACAAAACCAGGGACAATATCGACAGATACACACACACACACTTTTTCACCTGTCTCTAAAAAGTTGCTGCCTTTGTGAGTTACTTTTATATATATTTTGTTTTTTTTTGCGGCGTGTGAAAGCGAGAAAAAGTTGCGCATAAAATTTCCATATCAGCAATTTTATTTGCAACAATTTGGCAACACTTTTGTGGTGCGGAGCGCGCGGTGGTGCAGCGCTTTGGCTGGCGGTGACGTATCAATTTCCGCTTGATTGCATTAAAAAAAGAAATAGTAGAAGGGAGCCAGGAAAAACGCGGCAAAAGTTTTCCTTTACGGCTACGATCTCTCTCTCTCTCACTCTCCTGGTTGTTGTTGGGGCAAATTAAGTTTTTGGGCTGCAAATACGATTTTTGCGGCAAACGAAAATCGAAAATAAAGTTAAAAATTTTACCGTTTTACTTGGATGTGTATCTGCCCCGTCTTGCGTCGGTTGTCCTGAGTCCTGTCGTCCTTTACCTCCTGCGTAGGAGAAGGGAAAAAAGTTTGCGGCTGCGGGAAACTTTGGCGAGTGCAAAAGTTTACAATTTCTGCACACAGTTCGCTCGCTTGCCTGCGTCCAAGTTTAAAGGTTAATGATACCACAAAATAAGTTAAGGACACCCATCCCCCCTGCAGAGAGAGGAAGAAGGATATACACGGAAATAATGCCCCTGATTGGATTTGTGCATTGATGCGGCCACGTTCGCTGTATTTGCTACGTGCTGCAGTCGTAGACAAATTGCCGGTGTGACCAGGAAACGATTCAAGTGTGACCCTGCACTGCAACGCACGGAAAACGAAACACTGCAATTACCAATTAATGGCGAATAGTAACATTGATTTTGATTTGATTTTGATGATTTTTAATTTTATTTATTTCACAAATTGCAATTTAATCAAAACTGTGCTCTATAATATGGTATATCTGTGGCTATTTTAGGCTGAAGCGCTTGTCGTAGGGATCAATATCCAAACTCATTTGCGAGACAAATGGCATTGGTATTGCCAGATTTTCACTGCTATCCTTTTTAGTAGAATCCTTGAGTTCAGGAGGTCTTGAAGGCTGAATATTTTGTGGGCTTTCGTTGTAAATGCAGCAGCTGGGTCGAAGGAATGTCATTATGTGTCCCATTTTTACTAGAAATACTTTACTCTTTAAAGTACAAAAAGAAACTGACCAGAAGCACTTTATATATTTTAATAGCAAAGCTATTTTGTCAAGAACTAGACTAATGACCAAGTGTTTTGGTTGAAAGATAAGAATAACTTTCGAGGAAAGGTTTACTATCTTATTTGAAAAACTTAAATAAATTGTGTGCAAGTTGTTTTGATTAGTAAAGTCATTGTTTCAGTAAATTAAACACACCGTCTCTCTTAGGTAAATTCCCAAGATTCCCATGTTGGAGTCATGCCATGTTAGTATCCCTTAAACTCAATTGTGCGAATAGCAAATGGCAAGCCAACAGATGTCTGTGAGTGAGTTTTCCTTCACTCCTTTTCCCCCCGAAATACCTTTTCCCAGAGACACCCTAAGCACACACACACACACACAGTTGCCTGTCGTCTCCTTTGGCTCCTTCTTGTTTATTGTTAGCTTAGTGAACATTTAATTGTTGTTTACATTTGTATTTTGGTTTATTCTGAAGCAAGCCCCCCCCTGGAAATTTCCTTAGCTTCCTTTTGGGTTTTCTTCCTTTTTTTTTAATAAGATTCCCATATAAACAAGAAGGAAATGGAAAATGTTCTTCGCCCCTTGGTGAAAATTTACATTTTAATTTCTTTTAATTAAAGAAACAGAGCCAAAAAAATAATACATTAAAATGTTTTTCCTGCTTTCTTATTATTTTTCTGCTTTGTTTTCGGGAAGCGGTGACAGCTGTCAATATACAATTTAAAAAGGGATTTTCACTCTAAGTACTAACAAAAAATATAAGAAGAGAAGAGAAAGGTGGAGGAAACATAAAAGAGAAAACCGTCAGGTGAAAAGTACGTGAAGCTATCCCAGGTCAAAGGGTAAAAACCAACAGCTGGCGGCTATGATTACAGTTTCACTTCAAAGGCCAAGTCCTTAAAGCTTGAAATTTTGGGTGTGAGCAGGGTTTTATGCTTGATAAATTTATTATTTTGTATTGTACACACATTCATTAGATAAAATCCACACAGGGATTGCCCATAAAATGCATTTTAGAACAAAAAAACAAGCAAAAACGAAAAGCAAACAAATTGCGGATGCACTTGAGACCCCAAAACAAATCGTCCAACCATTGGACAGGAACAGGAAGTGCTTCACTCTGACAGAATCGGTTCTGTTTCACAATTGTCGCACGTAATTTGGTTTTGGGTATCTCAATTTCTGCTCTCTCTAGGGATCCTGTAGGATGCCAAGGTGCCAAGGATGCCTGTGCAGCAAGCGACGAATCAATTTCTGACATATGGCCTGTCAATGAGCTTTGACGTGTGGCTGCTGTTGCTGTTCCTGCTGCTGCTGTTGCTGCTGCTGCTGCTGCTGCTGCTGCTCCTACTCCTGCTGCTGCTGGCAAAGATAAAAGGATGTGCAACAGTGTGTGGCAGCAGGAGATGCTAAGCAAACATGACACCAATGGACCACAGGACCAAATCATGACTCCCCTTGGAAAGGCACAACATGGACATGGAGAGCTAAGATTGCTAGAGAACAAGAATGGAAGGGTTCTGCCAGGACCAGGACAGCTTCATTAAGGGGGAGGGTACGATCCTGGTCATGTGTTTGTAAACATTTTACAATTTTCCTACACCCTCCCACGGCAATTTTCCATTTCACTTTGTATCTCTGTTGTTGTGCCTCTTGGCTTGCCAAGTGTATTTATCTTACATTTTTCAAACTGACCCATACATCGTACATACAAATTCTCACAAACATTTATATCTGCCAGCAGCACAAAAAAGTTTCCATTTCCAACATTTTGCGCAAATTGAAGTATTTACCTTTTTTGGTCAAGGCTCTCTCTTCGGGAAAACTAACCCACGTGCCGGTCTTGCCCTCGAACCATTTCTCCATTTCAGCTTCATTTGCTTTATGTAAATTTTTAGCCATCACAAATTTTCCTCCCACCTTTCAGTGTTATTTCCCTGAGCTTTTACCGACTTGCAGTCTGTCTGTCTGTCTGTCTGTCTGTGTCTGTGTGTCCCCCGTTGGCCCACCTGGAGCCACGTTCCTCACCTGTCAGCCAGTTGCCACCCGGGCGCAGCCATTTGTCTCACTTCCTCTCCCCGAACAGAGCTGCATTTTGGCTCAAACAAAACGTTGCGTAAGCGTTTGCCAAAGTTAAAGTGAAGCGAGGAGGAGTAGAAGAAGCAGGGAGCAGGACGAGGAGCAGGATGAGGAGCAGGACCTCCCACACTACATCCCGAGTCCGGAGGGAAAGCACTAACTGACTATCGCTTACTGGCGCGGCACATGTCTGCACGTTTATTTCTTCAACGCCTTTTTTTCGGTGCAATTTTTCCTGTGCTCTCCCTTCTTCTTCTACTTGGCTGGAAATTGCATTGCGCTGAAGCATTTTTCCGGCTCCCCAGCCTCATCAGCATGGACCGACCAAACTCCAAAAACTGCACGAAAAAAAAACCCCTTTGCCATCCGCCAAACCCTTGCTCCATCAGCATCCATTTGTTTCTTGAATTGCGGCGTGTTACGTTTCATTTTCAATTTTCATGGCATTTTGCTTTTGTTTGTTTCAGTTGTTTTTTTTTTGTTTTTTGTGCTCTTTTTTTGGAGCAGATTTTGGGTAGTTGGGGGGTGTGGCACTCCTTAAATCAGGCAACTGAATCGATTTTTAAAACCTGGACTGATTCCAATTCAAGGTTCATAAGGAAAAAAGGTGGCTTAAACAGGAGTTAAAGTGTGACCATGTCAAGTAAGAGAATTGAAAGACAAGATTTAAATAAATTATAACAAAAAGAAATAGTCTCCGAATAAATATTAAATATTAAACAAATAATTATTAAGTATTACGGAACTGGGGCCTTAATAAATAAATAAATAACAAGTGTTACCTTGCAAGGCTATGGAAAAGGAACAAAATTTATTATGAAAATTTTGTATCTAAGTAAAATACACCCTCAATAATTTCATTTCTAATTTTTAAAGATTAAAAATTATTTAGCTATAATAAAAAAATGCTTTTACACATAAAAATATTATGAACAAATTTTACAACAGTGTGACCAGGCATTTTAAGGAATCGGAACAAAGAGAAAAATGATAAAACACTAAAATTTTTAAGCTTTATATAAAAAACTGCTTTTACACATAAAAATATTATGAACAAAATTTACAACAGTGTGACCAGGCATTTTAAGGTATCGAAACAAAGAGAAAAATGATAGAACACTAAAATGTTTAAGCTTTATATTCTAAAAACTAAATAAATATTCTCATAAGGCACAACTATTACATTTTAACATGTTATTCTTATAAAGTTTTATTAATCTTTATCCCCAAACTGTACTCCCTCCATGATAGTGTGACCATGCCATATAGCGTAATGGAAACAGTTAATAATAGCCTGCAAACTTCGATTTCTGCTTTCCTAGCGCTCAACTCATTTCAACAATTACGGCCAAGTCCGAAACAACTTTTTTATTAAGTCATTTCATCGTTAGCCGAAATGAACCAAAACAAAAAAAAAGATATCCATATATATATATATATATATAAATGCCGGCAGGCGAGACAGAGGCGCAAAAAAAGCGGCTGGAAATATAATCATAATAAAAGTGAAATTAAATAAAATGAAAAGTCATGAAAAACATTTGCACTTGTTCAAAAAGTAAGCACAACAGAATCGTTTTTCCCCCAGAGTGAGGGGCGGCGGTGGTTGGTGTGGGCGTGGTGTCCATTAGCCAAGAGGAGAGAGAGAGAGTGGAGAGAGGTAGGTAGGCAGGACTTGCTCGTTCTGTCATTAAATATTTACTTCGCGCTCTCATTTCTTTTACTTAGGCAAAAGGCTCGCCGAGAGTTGCGCTTCCCTGGCAATGGCATAGCATCGCATTCCATTAGCCAACTTCCCCGACTTCGCTATGTATATATATATATATAGATATATCCGCTTCTGGGCACAAGCCAGATAAACATAACCGTTCCGTTTTATGAGCAACAATCATTGCTTTTGATTGCCATCCTGATGGCTTCAGCTTCAGCTTGAGCCTGGAGACCGGCACCTCCTTCTTATCCTGGGCGAAGGTGTAAAATGCCGCATTGCTTAAATTTTTTATGGCTCACGCCTGCCTGCCTCGCAGGACAGGCTTGGTAGGGAGTCCTTCTGCAATCTCCCTTCCTCTCTCCCTCTGTTATTGTGTCGTTCTCATGATTGAAACTCATTTGGCCAGGCTCTCCCTTCTAGCCACATGGCTGTTAAATTGATTGCCGGACAGGTGAAGGAGGCTGCTGCTGCTGCCTCACTCTCATCCTTCTTCTCCTCTGGCAATTGTTGCTCTCGATTTTGGATTTTAACTGTGATGGGCTCATTAGTTTTGGTTGCGGGTTTCTGAGTTTTCCCTCTAAGGGAAATTGGCCACAATTTTCTAAACTATGTAGCGTTAAGTGTTGCGCCTGAAGGCGTCTCTAGTTGTGTGCATAAAGCGAAACATTTAGATTATTTGCCTAATTATTCTACTAATAGTGATAAGTAGTTAAAAAATAAGAGCATTTTTTAAGGAACTTTAGGGTTTAGGGGTATAAATTATTAGTAAAGCTTTAAGTAAAGCTTTAAGTAAGCTTTAAGTGATTTAAGCTGCTTACTTTTGGTCCTTCGAGCCGGATAATTGTGCTTGTTTATATTTTGTAAAAAAAATATTATTAAAAGATCTTAAAAAGAAGGATATGCTTATATTTGATATTTTCCCTTCCTGCTCTTTAAAATTTCCTTTTATATTTACAAGGATGTCATGTCTCCTTGTCATCTGCATTGCGTAATGGCTGAACCATCAAGGACTGCTGATTAAGGACTTCAGAAAAATGAGACTGAAAAATTGACGAGATTGATGAGAAGCCAACTATCCAGTGACAAGCCTGGAAAAGTCTCTCTTCCCCCCATCAAAGAGGAGCCTGGGCGAGGTTGTATCAACTTTAATGAAATTTCCTGCATATTAAGCTGAAACTTCCGAACGAATCGCGTAGCGAAAAGGAAAACGCGGAAAAGCAAACGACCAAGTCCAGAGAACGAGAACGACAGGACTCTGCTGGTACTGCTGCTGCTGCGTTGGCTTCCTTTTTAATTTCCGTTTTTATGCGTTTGCCTCAAGGCGCTTCAGGATGAGCAGAAGAAGCACCCGAAGTAGGAGGAGTTACTGCCACATTTCACCTGTTTTCTATGCAACACAAACACACCTGGACCTGGACTCAGGTAACCAACGCTGATGTTGCAAATTAGTGCCCAGCTCCTCCTCCTCCTCTTCTTTGGCTGCTGATGATAAGCATAAAATTATCGACACAAAAGCAAAATTTGTGTAATAAAAATTTTAATTAAGTGTATTTCTCGTTTTCTCCTTGTCTCATTTATTTTTTTTTCTGTTGGCTGTCTGTTTCTGTTTTTTTTTTTGTGGCGCCCAGAGCGATGACAGCGCTCCATCACACGGCTGGGAGATACTTGAGCTGCAGGACTATGGCCATGGATCCTGGCTATCATTGTTGGAAATTTATGCAAATCGGTTTTACCACACCAACTCCTGTCACCGCCACCGCCCATCGCCCACTGAATTAAAAGTGAAGTGTTTCCAGCTGCAGGAAGGACGAAAAAGGACAAAGGGACAGCCAGAGACGAAACCAGACAGAAGCAGACAAAGGCAGGCAGCAAACGATTAACGCTTTTAATGAGTACTAAACTCGCCTACGCAATTATGAGATAGCAACAACCCCGTAAAGCTCAGGGGCTCACAGTCCTCCCAACCAAACCCCAACCCCAACCCCCTTTTTTTGGACAGAGGCGTGGCTGCGTGGCGCGTGATTGCCGGCGGTGAATAAGGCAAACGATTTCCATAGACAGACAACAGCAGATAAATCCAAAAAGCGGGTCGGCCATAATCGAGAGGGGAATAGAGAGGGGAATAGAGAGGGGTTTTCTCCTATCGCCAGGCTTTTATTTCCCTTTTTTTTTTCCTCTGTGGGCCCGCATTTATTGAGATAATTTGGCCAAGTTATCAGTTTTGCTGTAAGCCACTAAAAAGTTAAAGCATTTGCGATAAGTTTTGGCCAGAAAAATGGGGAAATTTTAGTGATTTTTGTAGGAAATTACATGAAAAAGAAATATTTACCATGAATAAATGCGTATTATTTGTGTAAATTCAGGTTAGAAAATATTTTTGATATTTTGTACGGTTTATTTGTTAATTTTTAATGAAATCAAGGTATAAATTTTAAAGTTTTATATTTTTTTGAACTTTAATTCTGCTTTTATGGAGATAAGTTATCCGTTTGCTGTAAGCCACTAAAATCTAGAGCATTTTTAATATTATTTTGAAAATGGAGTGATTTTTAAAGAAAGCTGTTTAGCAAATTACAGGAAAAATAATTATTTAACATGAATAAATACAAATTTTATGCTTTAATTTAGGTTTTTTTATAATTTTAATATTTTAATGATGTATTTGTTAATTTTAAATGAATTCTAGAAAGAAACTTTCAAGTTAGCTTGTTTTTTGCCTGAAATTATATTTAATTTCGTTGTGTGGTAAGTTCTTCCTTAATATTTTATTTAAATAAATGATTAGTTTGTGTTCCTTGATAAGTAAGAGTATTAAACATTTATAAATTACTTAGTAATTCCTTAGTTCCAGGATTTAAATTCCACCTTTCTGCTTTTCTAAATCCCTTCTACTCTTAATCTCTTCTACAGTTGCTCAGGTACAAGTCTTCATTTAATTTATATAGTATTTCTAGACAAGGACAGCAGGTGTGCTAAGCCTTCAGTTAAGGCCAAAAGAGGACACAAGGCCAAGGGGATGCCTAGGGAACTGCTGGAAACTGCTGGAAATTTATGCGTCGCCATTTTCAAGTCAATAAGCGCATTTATCTTGTCCTGCTGTCAGGACAAATGCAACGCGTAAATTCATGAAAAATGTACATTCAACTCTACCATCAAGAAAATCTTTTAAAAATATGTAAGCATTTAATTTACACATTTTGGGGGCAAGAGAATTTTAATTTAATTACTTAAAGGTTGGAAATAAATCAAGGGCTGACATTTTCAGAGGAAAAAAGAGTTGAAAAGGTTTTATATTACCAAAAAAAATGATTTTCTTAGTTTTAAATTACAGAAATAAAGGAAAGCCAGAAATAAACCATTTCTCAAGAATATTCTTTAAGTTTCTGTTTCTTAAAACCCCTAAAATATATCTTAAATTTAAAAAATAAATTCATTTTAAATAAATACCAGCAAAATCTAAAATAAATTCAATTTCTATGCCACAAATTGATGAATTTAATTACCAAAATTTCGGCCGTAAGGTAAGTAAAGAAGAAACTTTCAATTTCCCACTGGGGACAAGTCACCTCCTCCTTCCTTGACTGCTACCAAGTCCCTTTTTCATTCCCAATCGCTCAGATTTCCCTCAGATTACATTTCATTTCCACTTCGATTTTCAAGGCTACGTGCCAAACAGGCACAGGCAGGACAGCAGGCAGCTAAGGATAAGGAATGCAAGTAGTCTGGCCCGGGGAATCCTTGGAATCCTGTGTGTGTGAGGGGATAGTGAAGAAGAACAGAAACCAACCGCAGTTTCGCCTTCTCCTTTGTTGACTATTCAAAATTCAATCAAATGCATTTTTCTTCTTGAGAGGAGCAACAGCAACAGAAGTAGGACGAAGGACGAAGTACGCGAGACTCACAATGGCAGCCAGGCAAATTTCATTTGGTTTTTTTCCCCCCCCTTTGTTGTTGGCCATAAAAAGAAACAGTTATTAGGGAGAGCGAAGCGACCTGTCCGGCAAAGATTCTCCTCTTTCGAAAAAGGGGCACAGGGAGCGTGTCCTTATGAAGATTATTATTATTATTATTATTGCTATTACTATTATTATTATTACTGCTGCTGCTGCTGCTGGCACTGTGCATCCACTTTTGGCTGCCACTGTATTACATTTATTGTTATTTTCATGCACTTCCTTTGTTTCCTTCTGCAGGCCAAAGGTTGCACAGAGTCTATCGAATTTTGAGGAGATTAAGAGGGGAAATCTTTAATGACGTTTGGGGAATTCTTTTTAAGAAGACTTACAAAATATTTTGGTAATGAATAAGAACGAATTTTGGTAATTTCCTGGTTATGAATAGGATATTTTTCTTGAAGAATAGGAAGTTCTTGAATAATATTTATTATAATAATAATAATATAAAAATATTATAATAATATAATATAGTTTTTTCTTCATGTAACAAATAGGGAATTCTTTGGTTAAGTGTGAGGAAATATTTTGTGAAGAATTGAGAATTCTTTGGAGATAAGCGGGATATTTTTTGATACAGATTGGCAATTTTCTTGGTGAAGAATATGCAATTCCTTTGAGTTTAATGGGGATTACTTGGGAGAAGAATATGTTGAGCTCTGGTAAAAAATAGGGAAATCGTTGGAGAATTTTTTTATGACTAATACAAAATTTTCTGATAAATATTCGGGAATGTTTTGGTCACGAATTACTCCTATCAAAAAGCAAAGATGTTATAGTTAAGAAACTAAAAACGATGGATGGTAAATGCCTAGAAGAATGGATAATTCTCCTTTGAGAATTGTTTGGAGAAGAGTGGGCAATTTTTTTGACACAGATTGGGAATTCTCTTGGTGAAGAATATGCATTTTCTTTGAGTTTAATGGGGATTACATGGGAGAAATTTTTAGTAAAGACTAGGACATTTTTTTATGAGTAATAAGAAATTTTCTGATGAAGAAATTAGGAATGTTGAATTGGGAATGAAGAATTAGGAATGTTTTGGTCCCGAATTACTCCTATCATAAAGCAAAGATGTTATAGTTAAAAAACTAAAAACGATGGATGGTAAATTCTTACAAGAATGGATAATTCTCCTATAAAAAATTACTTTTTCAAGCAAACTTGGACATCGGGAACTTTGTAAAAGTGTTAAACAATCTTAAAACTCCTCTATTTTATCCAGAACTCCCCCTACATTTCTCTCTCCTTCTGCCAACTCCGAAAACTTCCTCTTCGCTTACTTCCCCCTCATCCTTTCGGGGTTTTTGTGTTATTCTTCCGCTTCGATTATTTCGCTTTAGTCCTCGGCAGCGTGTCCTTGTTGTTTTGGTAGCTAAATTAGCTAAATTGCTTATGGCAAACTCACGTAGTGAACACCCCTCCGACCCTCCGCCCCTGGCTCTGCCTTTTAAAACAAAGGAATGAGGGGAATGGTGGGGGCGAAGCTGGTTTTTGGTTGCTTTTGTGGAATGCGGAATTGGGAACTGGGAACCTGGGAGTTTTAGCTTTCCTCCTCCGGGTTTTTGTGTAATTGTTAATCACAGAAAGTCCATCGCTAGCGACTCCCTTTCTGTTCCCTTTGCTTTTTGGTTGATTTTTGCATTTACAGTTTACCAAAAATTGTTGTGCGATTTTTGTTTTCATGGTCCATTTGGCATTTTGGGAAGGTCAAAACTTAAGGGGAAGGTGGAGAACGAGTGGGTGTATGGCTTGGAAAATCTCTTTTTGCTGTTTTACTGTTTTTAGTCCTGTTTCTACTCCGAATCTCCTCACTCCTACTCCTGCTCTTTTGACTCCTACTCCCTTTTTTGTGTGTGTACGTGCAGGTGAACGCATAATTAGGAAAATTCCTTTGTTGTTACTTCGGTTTCAGGGGGGGAAAACGAACCGAAAAAGCGGAGTTTGGCACTGGGAAAAATTAGGTAAACTAACTAACCTTTTATGGAGTTATTTAATAGGTTTAAAGGTTATATTTCCTACCAGAAAATCATATTTTCTATTATTTTATAATGAAAATAAATTGAAAAAAAAAAAAATTAAAAATAATTCTTATTATTTTTAAATGAAAATAAAATATAAAAAAAACTTTAGCATAATTTTAATTATTTTTTAAGGAAAATAAAAAACTTTTCTGCCTCTAAAGACTTTTTTTTTGCAATTTCAATTCATTTTTCTTTATATAAACCTTAATTTTTGCCATTTCAATTAATTTTTTTTATATAAACCTACCAGAAAAATCATTAATTCTATTTTTGAATGAAAATAAATTTAAAAAAAAACTTAGGCATAATTATAATTATTTTTTAAAGAAAATAATAAACTTTTCTGCCTTTAAAGACTTTTCTTTGCAATTTAAATTAATTTTTTTTATATATAAACCTTAATTTTTGCCAATTCAATTCATTTTTCTTTATATAAACCTTAATTTTTGCCAATTATATTAATTTTTTTTATATATAAACCCCATTTTTTGCTTAGTGCCTCTTTCAGTTGAGTAATTCAAAGTTTTTCTTGCTGCGAAAAAAAATAAAATCTCATTTGTTTACACTGCCATTGAATCAAAGCGAACATTTAATACCCGGGAAAAGCGGAGAGAACCCGCAGCTCTGGGCTCAACCCTCCTGAAATGCCTTCGTCTCCGATTTCAGCTTCAACTTGAACAACGTCAATAGAATCCAATACCATTCGTCTCCCATTTCCAAGGACTTACATATAATACATACATACACATACATAGGGAAAATGGATCCGGAAAAGCACAACTCACCTGCAAGAAAAGAAAAGAGAAAGAGAGAAAAAAGAGATGAGTAAAAGCGAGGAAAATCAATGTGTATCTTTGTGAGCTGGTGAAACGGTTAACAAGTCGTATGAGTAATTTTACGAGAAGGGAAAATGAAACTTTTTATGCCAGGACGAGACTCCAAGAGAGCATTGCCTGAGGATGCCCCAAAAGATATCCGAAAAGTGTGCCGCACACACCATTTCTAATTTACGATCTTTGGAGAGGCCAGGAGGAGCAGGAGGAGCAGGACTTGGCCCAGGACTTGGGTTCAGGACTTCAGGCTTCCCCACACAAAAATCCCCCAGCAGCAGCCGCTGCCTGTTTATGATGAATTTTCGTTATTTTCTTGTGCTTTATTGTTATTGTTCTTTGTTTGCTGTTTTTGGCTGATTGCAGTCCCTTCCCCCTGTCTCCATTTTCATCTCCATTTTCCTTCTCGCTTTCCCATCCATTTTCGATTTCAGCTTGCACCTCTACCTAAAATTATGCAATAAAAGCGCCAAGGCTAAAAGTGGGCAAAGATTTTCTCCTCTAATTAAATCAGCATAAAAGCTGGAAGAGAAAGAAAATGTAGATGTAGGATGCTCTCCACTCGCGGAATGCCAGAAACACAAAATTAATGATGTGGAAATTGCGCAAACACGCATCGAATGCTTTTCTTTTTTCCCCAGCTTCTTCCTCTTGCCGCGCTCGTTAATTTTTGTGGGCGGAAAATGCGGGCGAAAAACCAAGTAGATGGCCAGATGTTTGGTACATATCAGTTTTATATATTTAATTTCTATTTCTAGCTTTGATTGGATTACTTTTTATTATTTTTCAAGAGTTTAATGACTTTAGGTCTTGGAAAATAATTGTAATCAATTTTAATTATAATTTTAAAACTAAAAAAACAGTTTAATTAGGGTTTACAAGCTTACAAATATTTTTATTTATTTATAAAAGCAAAAAAAAAAAACATATACATAAGAAAAGTGTTAAATAAATGTAAGTAACAATTATTTTTAATATTCTTTATAAAAACCCCTTAAAAAGACCTTTAAAAATAATAATTATAGATTTTTAATCATAGTTTTAATACCAAACTTGAGTTCAATTATATTTTTAAAGTAAATATGCAAAACTTATCAATTATAAATATAATTATAAGCTTAAAACTATAATTACAGTTTATAAATTCCTTAAGAACTTAAAAAACTCAACATTTTCTATGAAAAAACCTTTAAAAATAATTAATAAACATGAGAAATAACCTACATTAATTTTCCATCTTTTCAAAAGCTTAAAAAATATAAAAACCCATAAGAAATATTAAGTAAAACCCTAAATTAATTTATTATTCAACTGGCAATTGTAATTTCAATTTCCCTCCATTCCATTTTTCTATTTCCCCAAATTATTTTTCACTTTTCTACGCAATTTCATCCTCAAAAAAAAAGATCTGTTTGCATTTGGTTTAATCAATTTAATGAGAACAACCTCCCCAGGCTTCCCCCTTGAAATTTTTCATGCTTCAATATGCCGAAAATTTGTCAATTGAGCCAAAACCCTCTCCTCGGAATCTCTGCCTGTTTTGGCAAATAAAATAAGGAGAAAATAAACCCCGCTTTGGGGAGGATGAAGAGGAGGGAGGACTTGCCACAAATTTCACGCAGCATATTTTTTAGAGGGGAGATGACAGTTGGGGGGCGGCACACAAAAAGGGGTGGCAATCGTACGCAGGCTGCATACATAAATCAATTTCAATTAACGTTAATTAAATACGCATCAAGTGGGCATGACCACAAAGGCAAAATACAGAGGATTTGTCAAGGAGGAAATCGGAGGGGTTGGGGATGGGATTTTTCCTTTTCTCCTTTTGCTTTTTTCCATAAAAAAAAAAATAGAGGGAGATTGAAGCCGCCTGAGAAACGCAGATTGGCATAGAAACCAAGAGAAAGCCCCAAAAAGTATGCACTACAAATTGAAAATGAAATGGTTAGAGTGGTAGAAGAGTGTGTGTGTGTGTGTGTGTGTGTGAGGGGTGTGTGTGTGGTATGACTGTGTGTGTGTGTGTGTGTGTTTGAGTTAGGGGTGGACACCATTCTCTGCGCCACGCGTCTGTTTTGCGGTTATGCGCTTGGCTTGTCACGAGCCACGAGACCAGCGTCCAAAAACTATACACAGGACCACCGAAAAAACCAGTAACCGAGCTATATAAACAAACGAGAGGTTTTGAAAGGCAAAAAGGAACAAGAAGTTACCCTGTAGTTGGTAGTTAACCACCAGTTAAGTTGCTAAACTGAAGGTTAATCTGTAAAAAAATGTACTTTCTTTCAAATATTCAATTAGGTTCTTTCAAAAAAATTATAAATAATTAACATCACCTTTTGTTTTTGCTTTAAAAAAGGCTTAAAATCTCTTGAGGTAAGTTAACCACCAGTTAAGTTGTAAATTTAAGCTTTACTATTACTAATACAATTTAATTAGCATTTTCTTTGCTTAAAATATATAATTCTCCGAAAATTTATAATTCATTAACATCACCTTTTGTTTTTTCTTTAAAAAAGGCTAAAAATCAACTGGAAAATACTTTAAAGCAAGTTAACCACCAGTTAAGTTGTAAATTTAAGCTTTACTATTACTAATACAATTTAATAAGGATTTGCTTTGCTTCAAATATATAAAAAAATGTCCACAAAATATAATTAATTAACATAGTCTTTAATTGGTCAATTCTGATGAGTTTACAATGCGTATGTGTGGCTTCTTGTTTAGAATTAACCAATTAATACATTTATTCAAAGGTGTTGAGATCTTGTAGGCTGTGTTTGATATCTTGTAGGCAGTGTTTGAGATCTTGTCTTCTCCCATGAAGTCCATTTGTTACTCTTCATATTTATTGTGTTTTTCATTTGCCACCTGCTACTTAATAATAATCAGAGTAATAATCATCCTCTTCTTCAAATTCCAAATCGGCACCCAATCCATCATCTGTTTCTTCATCATCCCAAACATATATTTCTTCCAAGAATTCTATCTCATCTTCCTCGAAATAATCCTGGTTCTCTTCCTCGAATACTTCATTATATAAATCTATCTCCGCCTCCTCCTCTTCTTCTTCACTCTCCTCGTCAAACTCATCTTCTATTTCCTCCAGTACCTCACTTCCTTCCGACTCATAAACCTCTTCTTCTTCTTCCTCACTATCAGTTTTATAGCACTCTTCATCACTTGAAGTTTCTGAGCTGCTGATTTCTTCACTGATCAATTCCATGGTATTGTTGTTATAACCATCTTCGTTGTTATTATTGCCGTTATAATAATAGGTTTTAATTGCATTGGGAGTGTCATCATCATCGTTACCATCATCATCATCGTCATCATCGGTGGTTGTATCATCCGATTTCTTCTCCTCCTCCTCGAGTCCTAGTTGCATGATTTCTGGTGGACACTCCCGGCGTAGTACAGGCAAGTAGGATAAGTTAAAACGCCTCATGGCCCCTTCATCCAAATTAATGTTCATTTTGGGCCCGCCGCATAGATCAGAGTGACGCCTCTTTAAGGTATATTTTTCAAGATCATTGACCACTTTCTCAGTTGTCTCCTGCGACTTCTCCTTCTGCTCTTGAAGTTTCTGTACTTTTGGCGAACGCTCTGCGAGCTCCACCTCGATTTTATCAGGAACCATCATGGAGTAACCCCTTTTCTTGGAATTTTCTTTGGAATTATTCTCCTTCACCTCTCCAGTAGTTTGCTGCTCTTCCTCTAGTCCCAGTTGCATGATTTCTGGCGGACACTCGCGGCGTAATATGGGCCAATAGGATATATTTATACCACGTACGGTCTCCATGGTATAGATGCGACCGGTGTTATATGGCTTGTAGTTGAAGCCTTCTGCCATGATGACTGCATTAAACATGAAAAAACCGTGTATTTAATAGTTTATGCATTCGTATTTGTCATTTGTACTTACCTCGGTATTTAGAGAGAAATTTTAAAGGAATTCAGTAGGAATTCGAAGGAATTCAGAAGGAATTCAAAGGAATTCACTAGAAATTCGAAGGAATTCAGAAGATTTTCGAAGGAAAATCGCGAAAACTCCTAGGAAAGTTCCAGAAAATTCAACGAAAATATACGCTCAATGAAAATTTCTGGAAACACGTCTTATTTTTTCACTAAATGACAGAGAAGTGACAGGACTCGGTATGACCTTAAGTTTCCTCAATAAGAATACAATTATTTCAGTGTTAAGTTGATCAAAAAGTACATAACGATAGTATTTTACAATACTAAGTGAAATCTTTGATATTACCTGAAGTTTTCGCAAGAAGAATACAATTATTTCAGTGTGAAGTAGATCAAAGTACATATCAATAGTATTTTGCAATACTAAATGAAAACTTTGATATTATTTACAAGGAATTAATAAATACAAAAAATTAATAAATTAAATAGCCCTAAATAAGGCATACCTTGAGTTCCCTCTTTTTTAAGGGGTATTTAACGTGGAACTCCCCACACACGCACAGACATAAACAAACACAACCAACTCCAACTGGGGAATTGCGAAAAATTCCGTTCTGAAACCGCAATGATGCGGCTGACAAAAAGGGACCAAAACCAGGGCAGAGATAGAAACAGAGAGAGAGAGAGAGAGAGAGCACTCCAATCCCCGAAACCCAGAGCCCCATGGATACCGAATCCCCCGCCACGGAACAGACACAAACCCATCTAACATTACACAAGTAACAAAGTCCGCTGCTGCCTTTCCCGGACATTGCATTTTTTTTTTCTTTTTTTTTTTTTTTCCAACCCCCAATTTTTGGCCAAGGGCCTCCTGCAAATGACATTGATATTTTTCTAGTTTGCCAAGGCGGAGAGTGGAAAACCCCCCATAGAGTAAACATTTCAGCCATCAAGTTATGGTTTACAGATCTTTAAAATACCCTGCAAGCCAGAAATGGCAAAGTAAATATTAAAGTTAATTAGAGCTGACAGCAAAATATCGATAATGTATCAGTGTTTTAAAATAGCAATCGTTATTCTCCAATTTTAAATTTCTTATTGTGCAATTACTATTTTTATGCTACATATCACATATAATATAATTTCGCAAAGGTTCCTTGCATTTTTTGAATAGAAGCAACAAAGAACTTCTTCAGAATAACTTCTGAAATCCGATATTTATCGATATTTTTGCATAGTAATTTTCTAGACAAGGTGAAGTTTAAAAAAGGCTTAACAAAGGCCAAAATGCATAATAATAAATTCTAAAATTCTTTTTCTATATGCATTTAGCATAATAAATTAAAAATTTAAAGAATAAATATACAATCTGTACAAATAGACAAGAAAATATTTAAAAATAAAATTCTAAATCGATGAATTTAATCTTTTCAGTTACTTTCAAGTACTGAAATGACCCCCTATTAATTATAACCAAATAAATTCAAAAGTATTTCCATTAAAATGAATTAAATCGTGCCTTAAATCGGCACTAATGTTCCTAAAATAATTATTTTAAATGAAAAACTTGCCTCTATTAATGCTCAACCTACCAAAAGAGAAACATTTCCCACCATCTCGTTTACGTTATTATCGCTTTACAAATTTCTTAGCCTGCGTAAATCATTCACAAAAAATACATATATAAATACATATTTATATAGAAATGTAAAATTAAGGGCCGCACCACCCGCTGTTGCTGTTGCTGCTGTTTGGAAGATTTTTCTTTTCGGCTTTTGTATTCATTTTCCAACTTTTCGTATAATTACAAAACTCATTAGTGCCTAAAACTTTTTGGTTGGTCGAAATGCTAATTGAAATTGAAGTTGGCTCCGGGAGGAGAAGGAAGGAAGGGGAGAAAACAAAGACTGGTACCAACATCTCTCTTTCTTGGATAAGCAAACAGAACACGGCAGGCAACTGACTCACATCGATTTGTTCTCTATAAAAGCCATGGGCTTTACCCAAAAGCAGCAAGAAATCAACGAGCAGAGCAACACCACCAACAAGATGCACATCCTGGAGAAATGGCTTTTGTTTGTCTTTTGCCAAAAGAGAGGCCTCAAGGATCATCAGAACGAGAACAACATGGCCAAGGATCAACTTATGGAGAAGCAGCAGCAGCAGCACAAGCAGCAGCATCAGCAGCATAAGCAGCAGCATCAGCAGCAGCAGCTTTCATCAGATATCTTGGATTGCCCTTGTCGAAGGATACTGTTGGAGGGAGAAGAAATAGGAGTAGGTGAATCCTGGCCCAAACGCCCTGCTTCATACTCACCCGCTCAGCTGGAACCCATAAGCATTTGTGCCGATATCCATTTGCAGCCCGATGTGGTGCCAGATACGCGTTATGCGTCCTACACCAGCAGCAAACGCAACTCCAAATCGGGCCTTGCCAACGATGATGACATCGAAGTTCTGTCTCCCATGGCCACCAGTGAGATGTGAAAGCTACGCCTCTGAATTTCAGTCCAAAAAACTGGACATTTTGGTGTGAAATTTAAGCTTGACGGCTGCTGATTTGCATTCGCAAATTGTGGTAACAATAGGTAGTCAGTGTGATGATAATGTCTCGATAATGCCGATAATACATATAATATAATGCAGTAGTGCACCATACATATATATAGATTATGTATATATATATTGATAATGGAGTCTAGTGCATTTTGGAAATTAACATAAGTGACATCATTTTGCATAATAAGCAGCAGCAGCAGCAGCAGCAGCAGGGATTCGGGTTGTGGGTTTCGGTTTCGGTTTCGATTTTGGTTTCCGTTTCAGTTTTGTTTATTTGCCGAGTTGTTTCTTCTTTTTTTTTCGGTGAACACAACTGTACTTAGCAGGAAAAACACTTGAAACTGATTGAAGGGGTCTTCTTCCCCCTGAGACTGTCAGCTATAAAAGCAAACAACTTGAGATTTCAGAGCCTCAGTCGTTGGTTCTCAGTGGAGGAAGTTACTACTCAAAATACTACGATAAATAGATAAGGTATAGAGATAAAAACAAATATCAAATATCATTTGAGAGATAAATATTTAAAGAATTTAATAATTATTTAATTACAGTTCCCACGATCTTAAATATGTGTCTCCTGGCTTCCTTTGCTTGCTGTGGCTCTTCCAATAGTTCCTCGGGTAGCTCCACTTCCCTAAGCCTTGCCAAAAAGCGAGTAGAGGAGAAGGTGGAGCAAAAGCAGGATCAGAACATCCAACAGCAGCAGCCAGCTTTCAACAATCTAAACACCATCAATTCCTTTAGCTCTCAATCGATTCAGCAGCTCAATCATCACGGAATATCATCACGATCGAACAACAACTTTCAGGTTTATAGCTCCCAGGCATCGTTGCCCATTAGCATGAGTCTCAGCCTGATGGATCTAACCCTGCCTGCGATTTACTCCAGCAATTGCAGCTCCTGGGCCGGCGTGGAGGAGTTCTTTGATATGGATGAGTACGAAGAGCGCACAGCCTGGTGGCTTCATAGTGCCTCTGCCGGAAATATCAACCAGAAGGGGCTTGAAATCTAAAAAAACGATTTCAAGGGTATAAGATTTCTGTATTCTTGGAATTCAGTTATTGTTATTATTTGTCTTTATTTTCGGATTGAAATAAATAAACAAATAGCTAACGTAGCTCAAGTTATGGTTAAGTTTGTTAGTTTTTATTGGAGAAGTCTGACTTTTTGAGAGAAGCTTTTCTTAAGAAAGTAAATAAACAATTTGTAAATAAACAAAAAATAAATAAATACAAGAATTTCTTTTGTTTCTATATGAAAAACTTATGTTTTTTATTAAATTTAATAGGTATTCAAATATAAAAAAAATAGCAAATGTTTAATCTAAGGAATTAAATTTTATTTTATTGATTTTTAAGGTTTTTTAGGGAATGTTTTCTTAAGAAAATAATTAACAAATAGCAAACAAAGCTTTATTTTCAAGTTTTTTTTCGGTTTCATTAGAGAAGACTTACTTTTAATAAAATTTAAAGGTTTTTCGTGTATGTTTTTTAAAAAAATATAAAATAAAAAGCAAATAAAATGCAGTTTAAAGAATTTTAATATTTTATTCTAAAGAAAATGTACTTTTTCAAGACTTCTAATATTTTATCTTAAAGAAAATGTACTTTTAATAAGGTTTCAAGACTTTTAAATGAAGTTTTTCCCAAGAAAATATAAAATAAATAATTATTAAGCTCAGTTTAGGGATTTTTCTTTGTGTTTAAATTAATTTTAAAAATCTCTGAAGAAATTTTACCTAAGAAAGTATTAAACAAACACCAACTAAGGCTTAGAATAAATTATTTTCTGGCTTTGGGGTTATTTTTAATTCAATTTAAATTTTTTTGAGGAAGTTTTCTTAATTTTCTTTTAATTTAAATATTTATTTATTGAAATTAATATTCTTTTTGTTTGTTTTAAGCAGTTCTCTTAATTTTCTTTTAATTTAAATATTTATTTATTGAAATTAATATCCTTTTTGTTTGTTTCTAGCTGTCTTTTTGAAGACATTTCCTAGATTTGCCTGTTTAAATAGCTGCAGAATATTTACCCTGACAACAGTTCCCCCCACAAAAAGGGGAAACTACAATTTTCCTTTTCAATTCACCAGCTCCCCTCCCCTGGCAGGAATAGAAAAAAAATAGAAGAGATATACCAAAGGAGACAATCCTTTTTGGTGGCTTTGCGCCCCCTTTGGAGTTTGGAGAGCCAGAGAGTATGCATTTTTAAAATGAAATTACGCCACGTTTAGGTAAGGACTTGCTGTGGCTAAGACTGTGTAATAAAAATTTGATTAGCTGCTTGTTTAACTTTAATTAAGTTGATTCCACACACACACATGGAGAGCTTTTCCCCGTAAAGTTAATCAAATATTTAGTGACTCTCTTTTCCCTGGTGAATATGCCGCCAGGGGGCTCAGGTTCAGGTTCAGTTTCAGGTTCTGGGTTCAGTTTCAGGTTTAGTTTTAGTTTTCGTTTAGTTTTAGTTTAGTTTTTGGTCTGGGAATATTAACATTTTGACTGAGCAAACAAACAAACAAATGCCGGAATATTCATGATGATCATTAACACACAGGTTGCAGTTGCTGGAAGCTGGAACCTTTTGACGCCTCAACCAACCAACCAACCATCATCATCAACAATGCATGACGACGACGGGCACAAGGACAAATTTGCACAGCCCCCAGGATCTCAGGATATGATGGATACCCAAGAGCTTGCTCTAAAGGCTGGCGGGAGCCCAAAAGCCATTATAGAACTTTGCCATTAAAATAAAAATCGAGAGCGTGTTAAATGATTTACAAAAAAGGGTGGAAAACAATTTCGTTGCTTTTTTTTCGCCTCCTCCTTTTAAGGCTTGCTCCCCCTGGCTCCACTTTACTCTGTCTTGAGCCATTTTGGTATTTTATGCTTTTTATGACTTTTCAATAAGTTTTTCTCTTCCTCCCCCTCCCCAAGAGAAGTTTTCTTTCTCGAGCCATTAAAGAAGCCAAGTTTAATATCGATAAGTTGTTATAAGGAGAGTAAAGCGAGGGCACACACACACACACCACATTCGATAAGCTGCCAAACTAACATAACAATTATTTTTAAGAGTGCATATGGGCGAAGGAGCTGAAAAGTCCTTGCTAAAGGGAGTTTTCATAGTGTAGGAAGATGACAATGTATCAGAAACTGTAAAAAATTATAAGAAAACATTATAAATAAATAATGAAACTAATGTTTATTGATTTAAAATATCATTTTAGAAGGGATTTGATTTTAAATACCAAATAACTCTTTTTAAAACCCTTTTAAATACCAACTAACTCTCTTTGAAACCCTTATATTTCTATACATCTTAGTTAAAACTATAATATCAATATCCTAATGCTATCCTAACATGATATTTTAGTAAAAAAGTAATGTTTATTAATGAATAAATCACTTTAGGAGGGATTTGATAAAATATATATTTTAAATACCATCTAACTCTCCTTTAAACCCTTTTATTTATGTATATATATCTTAGTTAAAACTTTAGTATTACTATCCCAATGCTATCCTAACATGATATTTTAGTAAAAAAAAGTAATGTTTATTAATGAATAAATCACTTTAGGAGGGATTTGATAAAATATATATTTTAAATACCAACTAACTCTCTTTTAAACCTGTTTATGTATATATATCTCAGTTAAAACAGTCATATTAATATCCTAAGGCTTTCCTAAAATGATATTTTAGTAAAGAAAGTAATGTTTATTGATTAAAAAATCCCTTTAGGAGGAATTTTATTTAATATATATTTTAAATACCAACTAACTTTCTTTGAAACCCTTTTATTTATATATTTTCTAGTTAAAACTTTAATATTAATATCCTAATGCCTTGATTCAATGAACTTTCCCCTACTTGAAATTGCCTCCATTCAATTACGCTCTCTTCCTGGAAGAGAAAAACGATTGCTTTGCGCTCTATGGGTTAACATTCCAACTTGAACTTAGTTTTTGGAGTCGTTCTTGTTGGGGGGCTTAGGGATCGAGGCTTCTTTCCGACTAATCGTCGTCCATTAGACGCCAATGACACTTTTATGCCACTTTAATAAACTTGAGAAGCTAACAAGTGTGCTGGTGAGTGGGGAGAGACAGTGAGAGAGACACTTGTTCGGCAAAAGTTTTCGCACGTTGCGACAAATGTCTTGAGCTGCAATCCTCCCCAGAGTTTTCGCTTGCCACAAGTTTCTCTATACAATATCCAGAGGGAGTGGGAGAATGGAGAATGGGAGTCGGGGGTGCCGAGCACGTATGGATACAGATATCAATAATCATTCCCTCCCCCCTTTCGCAATGGCATAAGCAAGTGAATTGCATAAATAAACATTTGAGCAGAGGCAGCTTTTCGCTGGCCTCTCTCTGTCTTGGTAAATTGATACAAATCGCTCAATAATCACGCAATTGCATTTTATTTTTCTTTTCAAAGAAAATCCCCACCACCTCCTCTTCACATGGCACGTGTGGGTTAATGTCCTTGCAATGTCCGCTGGGAAAGAAATAACAAAGGCTCTCTGCATTGGTAAGTAAGTGTGGTTTCATTTATAAATGTAAATAAAAATTGTTTATACTGAAGTTAACAAGAAATTAGATATTCAATGGCATATTCTTTAAGAAAAGGTAAACAAACATTTTAGTGTGGGTTTTGCATCATGGAAATGTTCCTAAGCAGACTTGGTCACACTGAAGTCATCAAGAACAGGTTTAAACAAGTCAAGAAACTTGCAAACTTGCAGTTTACCAGTAAAAAATTATAAAATAAATAATAAAATAAAATAAAATAGTTTAATATTAAAAAATAAGGCAAAAATATATTAAAATTCTGCCTAAAATTGTGGTAAATAAACTAGAATGTTTTTTCCCTAGTTTAAGTCACATTTAAGTAACAAACTAACCTCTTTAGCTCATTTCAAACTCTAAAACTCTAGAACCCCAATCAGCTAGCGAGCAGGCATTAATTTCAAGTCCAGCCACGCCCACTGCTGCCGCAACCTCATGGCTATATCCATTTACTGTCTGTTATTTATCATGTGGCAAATGTTGTAATGCATTTTGTAATCGATACAAAGCAATCACAACGAATTGAAGCCCAAAGCTGGTTAGAGTTTGGAGAAAGGAGAAGGGAGGCTAAAGGGGGACTCGTGCCAAGCACGTGACCAATCAAAGGGGCGTGGCAGACGCACTGACAAAAGGGGGATGAAGAACTCCAGTATGTGTGTGTGTGTGTGTGTGTGTGTGTGTCTGCTAAATTAATGGAGCGCAGAGAACGATGTGGAAAGTTGAGTTGTAGTGACAGCGCCACGTATTGTTAACATCAGCTCTCTCCCTCATGTTCTTTTCCTTGCCCAACTCCTAGTTTTACTTGAATTTTCCTTTGATGCAATCATAAAATAACTCAAACTTAATTTCCTTGACTTACACAGAGCCAGAGAGAGAGGGACAGAGACAACTCGTCGGTGCTCTGAACACGCACTCACCTGGTGGACACTCCAATAAAGGCATCGATCCTGATTCAATCAAGGTTGCAAGTTCAGTCAAGTCCTGAGCAAAGTCCTGGTCAAGTCCTGAGCAAGTCCTGAGTATTACAGCTTTCTTACAGATAGTTTTTGTTACAAATATTTTTGCAGCTTTTTCTTTAGCGTGATCTGAAGCAAATGGCGGCACGATCAGCTGTTCAGCCAGAGTTGCCACCTAGTGGCACTCTAAAAGCTGATCGATAAAGCCTACAGGAGACGCCTCGAAGACCAGGGTTGGCGAAACATTCAATGAAACATCGATAAATCGATGTATTTAATTTTTTAGAGAATTATTTAAGTTTTTTAGCGTATTTTACAGCATGAGCCACAAAACCTAACTATTTATCTAAATTTAATCTGTTTTTTAATAGTTTTTGAAACATTTCTCTTCAACAACATTTTGAAATCAAATGCTTTAAAGAAAATAAATTTAAGAACATTAAGAGCAAACCTTTTTTGCCTTTCTAACCTTAAATAAACTTAAATAAACTAAATTATATACAAAATATATACAAATAGCAACTCTTTATGCTTTAAAGTGATAAGTGAGTATAAAAATAGCTTTATTTGTGCATGTTTTTTGACTGATAAGAGTTGTCACAGAAAAGAAAACCCACATTTGGAAAACCGAAAACCATTTGCAAATCCCCTTTGGCATGGTTGGAATTTTCGCTGGCTTAGCACACACACACACACGCACACATTTTTCGCGGAAGAAAATTGGGGGAAAAATAAGAGGACAGCCCGCATAAGGTTGACAATTTATTTTTCTTTTTTTTTTTCATTTTTTTTTATGCTGAGTGGGCCATTATTGCCGCGACTAATCGGGGAAATCATAAATAATGCATAAAAAATAAGCGAAAAGCGAAACCCTTTTTGGGTTTCCACGGGTTTCCAGGTATAACGATATATTTTTATGGGCCCCCGAAAAACTTTGCTTTTCCCCTCGTTTGAGCGTCATTAATTTGTAAGCTTAGAAAGAAAGTTGCCACCGGAGAGGAGGGCACACAGAAAGTCTAAAAAATGGGAAACGGATGAAAGGGATAAGACGCCAAATCGAATCAGAAAACTTTAATGACTTTATGCGCCAAAACTTGTTACGCAACTTGACCGACCGAAAAACTTGACTCCCACGGCCCACTTTTGTGCGCTTTTCCCAGTTTCCCGCTACATCTTCCCCTTTTCCCTTTTTTGTGCGCTTTTCCCGCGATGTTGGAAAAGTTTTTGCTGCAATTGCAGTCAGTTGCAACACGTTACTGAACAGAATTCAATTAATTAACTGCCAATAGCCAAAGTCTGTAGCTGCTGCAGTCATTTTCCCAGCACTTTTCCTCAGATTTCTTTGGATTTTCCCCACTTTTGCATTTCCTTTCGGGGAGGATTCCCTCCTCTCTCTTTAGCCATCATCATCATTATTATTCCTGCCTGCCTGCCTGCCTCCTTCTTGGTGTGTCTAAATAATTAATGGAAAAGACAAATTGCTGTGTGCACTTCTCCTGCTCCTTGTTGATCCTTTCTTTCTCTCTCTTCACCTGCAGCAGCAGCTGACCAAAGCTGAATTTTCCTGTGATTTTCTAGCCATTCTCCTGGCTTTGGTTTTTCTATTTTCGTTTTTGTTGGTTTAGTTTTCCTTTTATTATATATACATTTTTTTGTTAAGGGGACTCTGCCTTGCACTGCGCTTCATTAATTGCACTTGCTAATTGATTTGACACAGACAAAGGAAGCGGGTGCATTGGAGTGAAAAGGAGCATAATTTGGTGCAGGGTTTGGATCCTGCTTTCAGTCCTGATTTGGTCCCCGTTTGCTTTTATTTTTTGGTCCTGGTTTTCTTACTTTTTTTTTTCTTACGGCTTTATTTTGGGTACTGCTGCATTGTAGACTAAAAAGCTAAATTCATTTGGCATTGCCTTCATCATCGAGTGGCGCAGAATCACTAATTGGGTTCGATGGAATCCTCAGAGGAATGGCAAATGGATAAGGAGAAAAAATATATGTATATATGCTTGAAGTTTGCTTAAGAAAATTCCTAGAAATAAAGTTTAAAGTCCTTGAAAAACTAGAGATGTTTGAGATTTGAAAAAAAGGTTTCCTCTATATAAATATAATAAATAAATCTATAACTATATCTTGAAGAAAAGTCCCAGAAATATAGCTTAAAATCCCAGAAAATCGTATGATATTTGGGATTTGGGTTAATTTCTTACTGAAGCCTTAATTTTTGTCTAAATTAGAACAAGAATAAATAAAACTATCATATCATATCATATTATATCATATCAAACTATCATATCATATCATATCATATCATATCATATCATATCATATCATATCATATCATATCATATCATATCATATCCTTAGAGTTTGCTTCGAAAAATTCTTTAAAATATAGTTGAAAGTCCTAGAAAAACTAAAGATGCTTTCAGAGTTAGAAAAAAGGTTTATTAAGGCCTTAATTTTGTTCTAAAAGTTACTTAATGAAACATTATTTTTAATTGATTTTTTGATAATAATTTTAATAATTAAGAAACTTACCCTTAGACCTGTGCCTTTCCCAATAAAAAAATTTACCTGAATTACCAACACAACTATATCCTCCGGCCTTAGCTTTTAAGATCCTAGGGGTTCCGTTAAATATCCTTTAAGGACACACAGCCAAACAAACTGAGCTGCAAACAATTGGGACAAAGTATTTACTGGCGACAAAAAAAGAAAACCCAGTTCCAAATCTGCCCCAAAGCCAATGAATCCAACTTGGACAATTCGCATGCAAATCTGGAACAGCTTGGCCCCATGACACCCACTGCTCCTGCTCCTCTAAGTTCTCCTGCTGCTCCTCCTGCTGCTCCTCCTGCTGCTACTGCTCCTCCTTTTACTCGTATTGCTCCTCCCCCTCCTCTGCCTCTGGGTCATGCATAAATCATGGGCGGAGAAGGCGACCGACCGACCAGCGAAGGGGCTAAAGGCTAAAGGCTAAAGGAGCTTGGTTATAAGGATAAGGCCTCGCTAAAGGGTTGAGTGGAAGTGGCTCAAACTTTCGCTTTTGTTTAGGCTTCTCTCTCTCTCTCTGCACAACGTCTTTGACTTTCGGTTGAGATTTGGAATCGATAGCCTCGCCTCCTCAGAGGCGAAACGTTTTGCACGCCACAAAAGTCTGCTTAGCTTATTTATTATTTACACGAGTGAAACGTGTATGAAACCGAAAGAGAGATGCTACCAAAAAAAAAATACAAGAAAAAAAAATAAGAAGAAAAAACCTACTAAAACCAAGCGAGAAAAATCCAAAAAAAGGGCCACAGGAAAATCCACAAGCGAATGTGTGGTGTTTTGTGGTTGATTTGATTGCTTTATGCACCCAGTGAGTGGCCGCATGAATTTCAAATGAGTCCCCAGTATCCTTTGGCTTTTATTTTATCCTAACTCCTTTTGTTTTTGGGTTAAAGAATATATGCAAAATACAAATTAATAGGCAAAACCTAACCAAAAAACTATAGTTTCTAATATCCTAAGAATTTTCCTGGAATATCTTGAATTTTGTACTTGATTTTTAGATCAAAGTCTAAGAAAAATCCAGCTTTAAAGGCAACAGAGACACGACCACAGAGCAGTCATTATCCTGGACGGATCTCCGCCAGACTTGAGAGTGGCAGCAGCACCTTTTCGCCACATAACGTGTTGCACACGTTTCAACATACAAAAAAAGCAAAAAAGAAAAGCAAAAAATGGGCAAAAGTCGGGGTTAGCTGGGTCAGTATTCTTTGCCACCTTTTCTTCCTGCCAGGACAGGACTCTTTCTCTCTGTCTCTCTGTGGGTGTGCTCTTCCCGTCGTCGTTGTTCCCACAGTAATTTGAAATTCATGCGCTTCGTATGTGGAATAAATTCAAGATTTTGATTTGCTGCTACGTGTGGCAAGCAGCTTGTTTCTCCCTTCGTTCGTTCTCTCATCCTTTTTGCAATTGAAGGTGTGAAATCGCACATAAAGGATAATAAAAGTGAAAAGCGTGAGAGCCTGTCAGGATCCATAAAAAAAGAAGAAGAGAAAAGGGAAGCCCAGGAACAGTAAAGGAAACACGGAAACGGAAACGGAAGCATCAGCTGCAGGTGAAAATGCTTTTGTTGCTTTTAAAGTTTGAATAGAAAAATATCCACACACAAAAATTTTTATATAATAAAGGAACCCCCCGAAGAGAATTTATATAGATTTTTTTTCAGGGAATATTTTGTATATATTTCCAAACTGTTTGTGACATTGAAGGAGATCAAAAAAACACAAAATATCCCAAATGTCGGCTCTCCAGAGAGCTTACTGATTGGGGTACTTAAAACACTTGTCCCCGAAACTTGGACGCATTTATTGGTTGTTCATCTATGAAATTAAAGTTTATCCCCCACGCAGCTCTCTTCCTCTTCCCTTTCCTGGTTACGCCCCAAAGCAAATCATCATTTAGTGGCTCCCCAGGGCAGGATCAAAAGCACACGAAGCACTCACAGGACACACACACAGGAAAATATGCTGATTACGGAGGAGGGGGAAAACAGGAGCACCAGGACCTCTCTGATATCGCCATCTGGTGCAGTGTTTGTGAGCAAATTTCAATGACTTTACTGTTATTTATGCCATTCGAAAAGTAATTTATAGCATTTAACGCCTAAAAGCACACTTGCGATTTCAGCAATTTGTGTGGAAAGAGAGAGGGAGTTCTGAGTTGGGAGCTGGGAGGGAGGTTCCTCTGTACAATGATTTCCACATAGACAACTGAGAGGCCCCATAAACACGCGAACATGACTCCTCAGCTCTCTGTGTGTTTTTTTTTAGTTTATTTTTGGAAGAAAAGCTAGAGAAAAAATGGGAACAATATCTAAAAAGTTTGGCTATAAGACTAGAAAATGCCTACTAAAAATAAATATTTTAAAAGTATCAGAAAGCTTAAGAAAAACAGAAAAGAAATATATTTTAAATTAAGTTATTATATTAAATAAATCTTTATAATTCTAATAATTATTATATAAACTCTGTAGCCTTTCTTGTTGAGTTTTTCAAAGTGCCCGCCCCCACACACAAGTGCTGGGTATCAAAGGGCGAGAGAAGAAAGAAAAAATACATGTCAATGACTTTACAGAAAGCGGAAACTCATAAAGATAAGTGTTGACATGGCTGCCAACATGGCCGTCCGTCTGTCTGTCTCTCTGTCTGTCCTTCCGTCCTCCTCATTCACCTCCATGCCCTGCCCTCTTCACTTCCTGCTCGCATCTTAGCTTCCTCTAAGTGGCATCTGTCGCCTCGTATTAGTGTCACTCACTGGAGGAGCATATGTGTGCGTAAGTCGCACTTCGCACTTGGCACTTGGCACTTTCTTAAATTTTTCTCTTTTTTTTGGGCTTGTGGGGAAATGAGAGCAGAGGCTTTGGGGTTATATCTCCTTTCAAGAATTTTCAAAGGTACATTTTCGAAGAATTAATAGGTTAGTTATCGCACAAACATCGATTAATTTTGATTAATTTATCATTTAATTTATTTTTGGGTTTGAGGGGAAATGAGAGCACAGGCTTTAGGGTTATATTTGCCATAAAAAATTTTCAAAGGTACGTTTTTAAAGAATTTATAGGCTAGTTATCGCACAAACATCGATTAATTTCGATTAATTTATCATTTAATTTATTTTTGGGCTTGAGGGGAAATGAAAGCAGGGTCTTGGGGGTTATATTTGCTATCAAGAATTTTCAAAGGTACATTTTCAAAGAATTTATAGGAGTTTATAGGTTAGTTATCGCACAAACATCGATAAATTTCGATTAATTTATCACTTAATTTATTTTTGGGCTTAAAGGGAAATGAGAGCACAGGCTTTGGGTTTATACTTGCTATAAAGATTTTTAAAAGCTTAATTTCTAAAAAAATGTAGGGAGTTTATAGGATAAATATCACACAAAATTCGATTAATTTCGATTAATTTATCATTAATTAATTAATTTATTTATTTTTTGGCTTAAGAGGAAATGAGAGCAGAGGCTTTTGGCGTTATATTTGCAATAAAAATTGTTAAAAGGTACATTTTTGAGGAATTAATAAGATTTTCTAGATTTTATCACGCAAAATTCGATTCATTTCGATTAATTTATCAATGGAACCTGCTGTTTATATATGTGTAAACCATAACCCTATTACTTCTTTCCCTCTCCAAAAATATATCTCCATTTACACAATATTCCCATCAAGTTTGAAGCTTATTTGTGGCTCATATTTCTACCATAAATTATTACTGCGTCGGCACCATCTATCGTTATTATTATTATTATTATTATTACTAAGGGCCATGGCTGGCAATTAAATTGCCGCAGCGCTATATATATGTATAAATCCATATGTATATATCTTTGTATATAAAACCATATCGAATTCATAGGACGTGGGGCCACCACCACTTGTGGTTCGTTGGCCCGGCTAATTAATGTTATCGCATTTCATGCATCACTTGCTAATAGTTATCGATAAATATTTCACCGTCACTGTCCTGACAGCATTTGGTTTAGATTTCCTTGTTACTCCAACTTCTCCTCCTCTTTTTTCCTTTGTATTATTTAATTTACAGAGAACCCCACCACCAGCGGCAACCGGAAACCGTTTACAGTTTGTTATGCGGTTCATTGGCCAACGGAACGAATTGGAACGCCACGTAAATGTAACGCAACGCAAAGGCTATGCAACGCAATGCTTTCATTCACGTAATTTATGGCTAATGTCAAGGCAATTGCCGCTGATTGATGGATGGCCCCCGGGAGAAGGCCAGAGGCACATTGATTAACTTGGATTACAACTGGTTTTTGGGAGAACTAACATGGCCACTGAATATATACTTTTCACATTTTCCCTACCATTTCTGTACAGTTTCTTTCTTCTTTCTTTTTTTTTGTATCCTGATTAATCGTCGGTCGTATTTCATGTATTCAAAGCCGTCCAGGTTATTTAAACTCATTAGAAAGTCACCGGCAAACATCCGAAAGGCAAACAAACATTACACTGACAGAAAACCAAATAAAATTCAAAGAAAATAGGTGCAAACAAGCAGAAAACTGTTGAAAATTTAAAGAAAAATACTAAAAATACAAAAAATACTAAAAACAAAAAAATACTAAAAAATACTAAAAAAAAAATACTAAAAAAAATACTATAAAATACTTTAAAAATACTAAATAAGAACAATAGCTGGAAAATAATTAAAACTATTGAAAACTTACTGAAAACCAAAAAAAAATTTATAGGGAAAAAATTGTTTACAAAATTTTCCAGGCATATATTGTTAACTTTTTCTTTTTCTAAATTTTTAATGTTCAAAAGAAATCCTTAAAGTCTCATAAAATATGTTTTTTATATTTTCTTCACCTTTTTTCTTTTCTTATAATAAAATTTTCAGTGCATGTGCAAATAAATCGTAAAAAAAGTAACCAAAAGTAAGGTTGCCTTGGCCGGAAGGGGCCTTAATTAAAAGCAGCAAATGAAATGCACATCACAGGCCTGGCCAACTTTCCAAAAAAAAGAAAGAAAAAAATGTTTGTAAAAAAAAATAACATCAAAAAAGCAGAAAGAGTTGCAAAAAAATAAATCTGAAGAAAAAAGAAAACCTGAAAAAGGGACGAAAATAATTACGCGACTGGCGGAAAAAGCGGGTGAGATTTTTCAGCTCTTTGGACAGGACTTTTATGGTGTGTGTGTGTGTGCGAAGATCCTTTTTGGGAGCATAACAAAGATTTATGTTTGGACTGAAGGTAAAACATAAATTTGATGCGCCTCAAAGTGGCCAAAACAGCGAAAGCCAAACAACAAGCAAGCAGGCAAGGCAACCGGAAGTGGAAAATGGAAGGAAAAGAAGGTAGAAGGTGGCAGGTGGCAGCAAGCGTAGACCGGAAGTGGGTAAAGGTATTAAGGTAAAAAGTTTATCCCGCGGAAAAGTACCCTTTCCACTTTGGAATTTGGCTACAAAACTTTTCACTTTGCTGATATTTCTGCTGCTGTTGTTGTTGTTGTTATTGCTGCGGTTGCATGATACGGGAATTTCTGCTTCACACACACACACACTCGAGCTCTGGAAAACTCGTTGAACTTTCTTGGCCAGCGGCAACAACAACAACAAAAAATGTAGCCGGAAACTTGAGTATTTAGCCGTAAGTGGTAATAATTACGACTCCGGATACGAGGCCCACAGAGAAGGTCTCCAGGGAGAGAGCGAAAAAGAGGGAACTTCTGTGTCTGGGATTGGGGTTCGGGGTTGTGAGGGGGCTCCAGAGGTCGCCACCAAAATGGCCGCCTGGTTTACAGTTTACGTTCAGCTGCACACAAGTTAATTAAGTTTAATTGGATTAAAATTATACAAAATTATACAGAAGCCTTCAACCGCTGCTGCTTCGTCCTGCCGCCCAATTCTGACCACGAAAAATCACCATAAAAACCATGGAAAGAGAGGAAAGTCGTATGTGTTTGGGTTATGACGACAGGACATTGATAGCACATGTGAGCTATACCAAAATTATAGCTGCCATCAAATTAAGCTAGTTAGCTTCTAAAATTTAAGCTTATGGCAGAGAGGTGTCATAAGTACTTAGGAAAGGCTGAATTTTTTAGATTTAAATGGATTTTGTAGTTAATTTGAAAGTTATATATTATTATTATAGAATTATAGTATTATTATTATTTATTTTATGTTGTTATATTTAAAAATAAATTATTATTAATTATTTTGTGATATTTTGAAATATTTCTAAAAAAAATTTAAAAAAAAAAATATTAAAAAATACAAAAAAATACTAAGAAATACAAAAAAAAATACAAAAAAATAAACAAAAAAAAATACTAAAAAATACAAGAAAAAATATTAAAAAATACAAAAAAAATACTAAAAAATACTACAAAAAATACTAAAAAATTCTAAAAAATAACAATAGCTGGAAAAGAAATAAAACTATTGAAAACTTACTTTAATTAAAAAGTTAAACTATTAATATTATTAATATTATGTTGTAATATTTGGTTTCAAAAAATAAAACGTTAAAAGTCTCCTGTTTTATTCCTTAAGGTTTCACTCTTTTCACGTTAAAATATTAGAGATTTCATTTCTGTTATTTCCCTGCATAAACTCCACTTCTGACATTTTACATCTAAAATTTCACTTCTGAAGTTGCCCTGCTAACGATCTTCTTTTGAAATTTGTTGTTAAAAATTTAAGGTTTCATTTAAACTCTTAAGTTTCTTAGGGTTCCGATTCTTACATTTTATTTTTAATATTCCAATTCTGACATTCCTTTTCTTCTCCCGCATTCCATTGTCAAAGTTCTTCCTTCCTTAATTAAAAAAAAAAAATAGAAATTCCTTCAAAATATCATCTCATCTGCATTCCAATATCATAACCACCAAAAATACAGTACAGTTAGGCCCCAAAAACCCTCAGAATCTGTCAGCACAAGTACAGTTACCTCTGGAAAATTACAATTGCTCTGTCAGACCTGAAAAAAGTTTCCTAATCAACAGTCCCATCCCCCAAAAACCAACCCAATCCATCCGGTGCTGCTGCTGATGCTCTTGCACTGCACTGCTTTATAATGCAAATGGAAAATTCTATTAGAGTCAGGCAAAGAGAGAGAGAGAGAGGGGAAGCTGGGAAACTGGGAAGTGCGCTTCATTTAATTTACGAGCCAATTTGCCGCCTGTGTAGTCAAGGGGAATGGGGCGAAAAAGGGAAGGCGGCCTAAGGAATGTTGACAAATTTCACAATATGTTTTCCTATATAAAGAGAGACAGAGAGAGAGAGAGAGAGTACCCAAAAAACACTCCCCAGTGCACTATTCGAAAAGCTTGCAGCAGCAGGAGCAGCTCATTTCCGGTTCCCGTCTGTCAACGCTGCAAAGTATGCTTTAATTTTATGACACCAACAGCCTGTCTCCCAGCTCCACAGCTCCCGTAGCTCCCCCAGCTCTTTATTGAAATATTATGCAACAAAGTTGATGAATTTTTAGCTCGACAAAAAACTTGGGCACTGCACGGGGACTTTGCATTAAGCGAGTCCTGACAACGCCAGGATAAAATGCGGAGACAGAGAGGTAGAGAGAGAGAGAGCCATGACTCTTGGCCCTTTTAGCATTGTATCAGGTGTTTACCAGGCTCACACAGACACAGAGACTGTCGTCTCCGGGCCAAGACGCTCAGGCTGAAGCTGAAACTGAAGCTAAAGCTAAAGCTAAAGCTGAGGCGGGCAACAAAGGCAAAAAATATTATAATAGCAATTGAGAATTGCTGATGAGCCCTGCCACCAGGCTCAGGACCAGGACTTGTCCTGCCTTTTTCGGGAAACTGTCAGCTTACAGCTATGTACACTCAGGGAAAATTAATTTTTTTCCAGGGAAAAACAAAGGGAAAAATTAAGAAAAAATATAAAATATTTAAAAGTGAAGGAGGGAAAGGTAATGTGATTTTTTGGCAGGGAAAAACAAAGGAGAAATATTAAAGAAAAACATAAAAGATTTAAAGGAGAAAGAGAAAATATAAAAGATTTAAGAGAAAGAGAAAAAGTTCATCTTAATTATATATTTTAAAGTAAAAACTTCCTAAAAAGGTAAGACAATAGAAAACTAACTCTCTTCTTTCTCTCTTTAGATTTTCTTTCAGTGCCCTTGCCTTTTGCTGAAGCGTTGCTCTTCGCAAAGACTTGATGCCAAGGGAGCATTTTAATTATTCAACATTGTTGACAAAGTTTCCACTGCTGCCGAGCAATATGATTTGCTGCTTGAGCAGTCAAAAGTTGGCCCACAACAACATCAACGGCAACGACGACAAAGCGGCCAAACAAAAATCTGCGGCGGCTGTTGACAGTTGAGCCAGCAGGGCGGATGGAAGGAGTCTAAAAAGGACTCTGGGAAGGAGGTATACGCTTGTACCTGCCATCGGTTAGTTGCTCATTTGTTCCAAAAAACGCTTGAGGCGACAAGCGTAGGCTAGGCAAGCGGAAAGCCGCCCATGAATACTGATCGAATAACAATCAAAGAAGGCTTTAAAAATACCTTTAAATAGGATAAGAAACAGGATAAGAACGTATAAGAAATATTATCCTAAGAAAATGGCATTTATTGTGTAATAATTTCTACTAATAAATCTATTAAAATCATAGGCAGGCTTAGCGTTGATTATAAATCATAAATTAATCGGCAAATCATCGATAGGTGAGCAATTTATGAACTAATAGCAGTTTATCGAATTAACATTGCCATTTCCTGACTCTCACAATTTAGATATCCATTTTTATCTGGTTTTATTTTCATTTTTAAATACAAGATAAATACATTAATAAATAAATCATCGATGGGAAGGATGCCAAATTTATCGAATTAACATTTCCCATTCCCATTTTCTGACTCTCTCAATTTCGTTATGTATTTTTTTCTAATTCTATTTTCATTTCAAAATTCAATACAGTATATAATAAATCGATAAATCATCGATAGATTATCTATTTATCTATTTTAACTACCAATTCCCGTTTCCTGACTCTCTTAATTTAACTATTCATTTTTGTCTGGCTTTATTTTCATTTTAGTTACATAATAAATCAAAATTACATCGATAAATCATCGATATTTTCAGTATTTATCAACTCCAACTCCCTTTTAATCGATTTAACTTGAAAAATACCCTTTTCCTGACTCTCTCACTTTAGTTATGCATTTTTTCAGATTTTATTTCCATTTCAAGACCAATTACCATCTTGGCGACACAATCTGCCAGGGCTAAATGCACCAATTAAGCTGGAACCTGTTACGTTTATCGTTCATCGTTTCAGTTAACGCTGGAATCCCCCCAAAAAATTGGTAGCGACTGCAATTTAATTTCTTTACAGCAGTACAGAGGGGTCTGAGGTCCCCTGGTTTTTGGGGGAAACTGACCAAAAAGCCGGAAATGGCCGCTACAGAGCCTCACATTTTCGGTCGACGCGCTTCAATAATTCTGTTTGCTGTGCGGTGGTCAAAAGAGCGAAAGAGAGGGTCAGTTTGTGGGTGGACCAACAGAGAAAAAGAGATAGAGATGGAGAGGGAGAGGGAGAGCTGGCTGACAGAGTGCAGGCGAAGCAAATATGTTTCGTTTCGAGTGGCTTTTGCGGCATTGACGCGAAGACAAAAAAGCGCCAAACTGCATGGACAAGCAGCAAGCAAGCAAGCAAAGAGCCGTGGCAACAAAAGCCGCCGTTGTGCCACTGCAGCAGTGGCAGCAAGCCCCAAAAAAAAGGCTGAATAAGTGGCCAAACAGAGGTAGAGTTACGACCAAGGGATACCGAGTATTAATTTTTATAATCATTTGATTGTTTTGTGAGTGAGAAATATAAGAAGGGTGTTGAAATATTTCTTATAAATTAGCTATGTCTAAAAAGGAACAATTTTTATTACAGTAAAGGCTTAAAATTTTAATTTCCTCTGACTAGGATCTCTAATAAAAGAAGACGAATAAAAAACATTATTAAAATGTGAATAGTGTAAATATTATATATTGAACTAAAGATAAGGTAACACTAAGAAACTATCGAGTGTAACTATCGATAAGAAGAAGACTCGATAACGCAATCGATGGTGCATGATCACTCTTATGGAGAAGGAACCAGAGACAGACATAAAAGAATAAAAGGTAAGAAAATAAAGACTTTATAAAAACATTATTTTAAAGGAAAATTCTGATTATAAATTTGAAAAAAGCCTCAAATTAATTTCCTGCTTCCATAACTTTTAAAAAGACCTCAAAAAATAGGCCAAGTACAGTAGGCAAAAAAAGCTAAAACTTATTTTCTTGCCCTAAAAATAGTACCACAGCCTAAACTTTAATTTAAACGGATTGCAAAGTACTCTTTAAAGATTTTTTTAATACAAATTTTTATATCTATATAAGTAAATTATATAAATTTCATAATTTTTAAATTAAAAGAAAAAGTTCAAGTTTTCTATAATAAAAAATCAAGAATCCCTCATTTCCTTTAGGTAACATATACAAGTGGCATTAAAGCCAAGTCCATTCATGGGTCATGTGCAAAATTACAATGCCATTGTTTACCCTGGGCAAACCCCCATTTTCATTTCTCATTTCCATTGCTTTTCCTGCTTTACCGCCTCCACCACCTTGGCTGGCTGATGGGTCAAAAGTCAAACCAAAGCCAAGCAATTGCGGCTAACGAAACGAAATGGAATGGAACGCCGGATACGGAATACGCAGACTGCCTGGCGGCGCTCTTCTCCTCCTCATTCTCATCGTCATCGTCATCGTTATCGATTAAAAAAAAGAAAATGTGCAGGCGCTGGCGCTGCACTTTTTCTGATTAACTGTTGCATAATTTTCGGCGCTGCGGTTTTCCTTTGTGCGCCAAGCGAAACGCTAATTGAATTTGCATGACAAATCAGGGCACTCACTCGAATGAATAACGAATTGTGAGCGTGAATGTGTGAATATAAGGATTGTGCTGCATGCGAATATTGCGAATTGTGGGGGAAAAAGTGTGACGGGCAGGAATCACGAAGGTGCCAAAGGCGATGGCCTCGAAAGTTACTTAAAAATGTGCGGCACCCGAAAAAGGAGCTTCGCACAATGGGGCTTGCATATTTAAGCAAACACCACTTATACACACACATATATATATATGTATATGTAAATATATGAATGTGTATGTGTGTGTGTCCCCATCCTGGGGAAACCCCCGACAACCGGCAACCGGCAACCATTTCGGCAGGCGAACGAACAATGAGGCTTTTGTATGCCACAACGCGTTCGCCTTTTTTTTCTGTATTTTTTTGATTCCAAAAGGAAGACACGCATATGCCACATACGTGGCCCATTGTTTGTATTGAACCCAAGGAACCCAGGCAGAGGCAGCCAAAGGGAGCGACAGAAGAAAAGGACGCTGCGAAAGGCAAGCTGCCAACTCGACTCGGGCGTTTTCATTTGCGCTTCAAATCTAAGAATAATAGCCGCCTTGATTACATTCACGCCGCTTTATGACAAGCGAGAAAAAATGAGCGGGGGCTGCGGCTGCGGAAAAAACGAGGCTGGAAAAGCGTTGTGGAAGGAGGAAGGGGGAAAGGAAAATACATGTCGACGAACAAAAACAATGAAGGTAGATGGGGCAATGATAGCACTGTGGGGTCAGAGAGTTTGCGACAATTATTACACGGAAAATAGGTGATATTTGAGGAAATTCGATAAATTTAAGGAATATCGATAAATTTAAATCAAATTCGATGAATTTTAATTACTTTTTTTAAATTTAAAAACAGTTACGATAAGTATGAATATAATTTCAAAATAATAAAGTGAAAATAATGATAAATAAATTATTTCCCGCACAAAAAACAATTATATCGATGAACTTGCCACAATTTCGATGAAAACCGATTAATTTCTATGAATTCGGATTTATTTAGTCCAAGAAAGGATATGTTTGAGTATAATTGTTTTATAACAAAGTGAACATTTTTGAAGAATGATTATTAAAAATTAAAATAATTATAAAACACACGAAAATAATTAATTTCGATATTTATCGATAATTTTAAAATAATTTATTATAATAAAAATATGCCTAAATAAAGTTATTCTCCCTTTTAGAAAAATTACAACCAGATTATGACAATAACAACCAAAAAACCTAATGAATTTCGGCGTATATCAATAATTTCGATTAATTTCATTAAATTTCGATAAATTTCTCCAAACTTCTTTACAGACTCTCAATAACTACAATGTTTTGAACCACTGTGCACCTTCTCAGCTCGGCTCAAATGAAAAGAAATGAAATTAAGTGGCATGTTGTTGCTTGTTCGCCTGGGAGGATGTGGGAATGTGGCCACGCATGACCAACTTGCAATCACCCCCATCCTTGGCATCACACCCAGCCCATCCCGGGCCAGACGTCGGGCGTCCGTCTGCCACTTGAGCCCACTGTAAGCCTGTTAAACATTTCGAGTGTTAATTGTGTGCGAACAACAATAACAGAGAGCATGAGGCATGTGGCATGGGAACAGGGGTGTGGCAAGCGGTTGGGGCAAATGAGATTGGAGGCTGCTGCCAAGAAAGTAGAAAAGGAGGAGCACCACTGAGTGACAGCCAGGCGGGTGTCGTGATTGGAGCCCAAAAGCATTTGCCAGGGAAAAAGCCAACAGCTAAAGGTTGTTTTTGCCATACTTAACTGAGGGGTTTTCTCACATTCAACAGGACATATTGTTGTGTTTTTGAGATATTAAAAGGGGATTATAGGTAAAATATGAAGAAAGTTATGGATAGGGAAACCTTCTGTAAAAGAAAATAATCTAATAGTGAAGGTTTTTCTTAAATTTTCTTAAGTTACATCCCTTTTTTATCGACTGGGGAATGGCTTAAGACTTGTCCTTTAATGATCACGTAACACACTCACCCAAATTATTAATTTCTTATATTTATGCATCGAGCAGGACTCACCTGAAAGGAAACAGACAAAGGAGAATTCAATTACAATTTTATCAAAAGGAAGGAAAGGAGAGAAAATGGAATTTTTTTTAATATTTTATAGGGTAACGCAGGGGAAAACCAAGGCAGGGTTTTGTTTAAATTTCATATGTGTATGTTATTTAATAAATATTAATAATAAATATTAATTTTACAAATTATATAATATAATAAAATATGTTGTACAGTAAAATTAATAAAAATTGGTCCTTTGAATCCTAAAATCATCATTAAACTGCAGGATAGGCCTTAGTAAACTTTAAAATTCCTTTTATTATTTTTATTACCTGATAAATATTAAATAGTATTTATACAATTTATAGAACCCATGATTATAGAGTACAAACTCTGTAGATTCCATCAGCAAATGAACTTATATTTTCCTCTTAACCTCAACGACTGTTTCCTTTTGCCCTTTTTTTTATTTTAATATTATATTTTCCATTTTCCATTCCCAATGGCAAATCAATTTGCGCTTTACATAAAAATCAACAAAAGACCTGAAGTTCGAGTTGGTTGGCTAAGGAAAATGGTAGATGAAAATGTGGAAATGTGAAAATGGCATTGGAGAGGGAGAGGGAGAAAAAGAAAAGGAAAGAGTTGAAGTGGAAGTGGAAGTTGAAGGAGGGGTTCGTTGTTGGTCGCTCGAAAATCACGGCACATAACCCATTAACCCACCGTTGCCCAACTATGCATGGCGACGATTTCCATACAATTTTCCTTCTTGGTTTTTTTCCAGGGGTTTCTCTTTTCTTTTTCTGTTTTTCCTTTTTTTTGCGGGCTTTTCTTTGTTGGCTTTTGGCCGGGGAACAGCATTTACATAATGAATTCATATGTTTAATAAAATCTACACGTGAACATGAATATACCAAGGCGAGAGTGGGGGAGTCGAGTCGTCGTCGTCGTCGTAGCAGTCGCACAAAAGGACAACCTGAGTCCTGTGAACTGCGGCTCCTGCGCTTGGGGAGCTTCGCACAAAAGTATGCAACACAAAACGGCAAGCCAACCGGCGATGGCGATGCTGCTTCTTTTTGAATAGTTTGACGATGACAATGACGACGTCGACAACGATGACGACATGTTGACGTCATGTCGCCTCAACGAAGTATAAAAAAGCACGGGGGAGTCTCTGGGCTGCTTGGCCAAATTAAAATCATATTAAATTTGCATATTGCGCCAAAGTGTCGGCACAAAGTG
Source organism: Drosophila truncata (assembly GCA_008042515.1). Lineage (NCBI taxonomy): Eukaryota > Metazoa > Arthropoda > Insecta > Diptera > Drosophilidae > Drosophila > Drosophila truncata. The sequence continues at coordinate 9,110 of VNJQ01000936.1, read as the reverse complement.
TCGTCTAATATAGGTGTGTGTGTGTGTGTCTCTGTGTGTCTGCAAAACATTGTTATCGGTTATCGGGTTAGCGACAGGTGTTGCATAATGGACTACCCCTGACGGTGCTTATGGAAATTCGCATTTAAAATTCACAATCGCCGCATGCGGCAATAGATGAGTCGCTGGGGAAATAAAGAGCCAAAATTTGACAAGAGTGCTTTGTTGATGGGTTCAACAATGAAAAATGTAAACACTATTATATTAGGAATTAAATTAGAATTCTTTTTAGTATAAAACTCTTAAAATAAAATAAAAAAAATATAAAAATATATTAAAAACTGTATTTATCGAAATAATCGATAAACATGGTTCTACAATTATTTAAATGTCATCGAAACAGAGGAGTAAATTTATCACCCTTAAATTTTGTGTGAACTCATTGAATGCAGACTTTGTACTTGCAATTTTTACGAAAAGTTATCGAAATAATCGATTTTAAATATTTTTATACTTTGCATAACTAAAAATATATCGAAAATTAGCAAAACTTACAAAAAATTTAACAAAAATTGGCTTCTAATAACTTTAAATTGTTTTTAGTGGCTTTATTTATTTTTAATGGCTTTAAAAAAATGATCAATTATTTATCGTTCTCTTATTTCACACAATTATCGATAGATTGTTCAGTTTAACTTAAAACAGACTGTACCCATCACACAACAAAAATAACTGGGACAGCACATCAACTATATTGTATTTCTCATTCCAAATAACAAACTCGAACAAACAAATAAATTTCGCATACAAATGCAAAAGTTTTCAACAAATTTTCGACCACAAAACTGTAAAAAAAAAAAACGAGAAACACTTCCAATGACCCAAGCCCTAAAAATAAACACAGAGAGAGACGGAGAAGAAAAGTCATTTTGACAGCTGATGGAGGTGCGGTAAAGAGCGGGAAAAGCAAGGAAAAGCCAGGCGTAGGAGGTCCAAAAGTCGGTCAAGTTGTTGAGATAGAGGGAGAGAGATAGGGAGAAAGAGAGACAGAGAGAGAGAGAAGGACTGAGAAAGGTCATCCAATTGGCAATTGTGATAAATTGTACTTTTAAGCAATTTAAACCCAAGAAAGAATCACAAACATTTCACAACTGGCAGCCAAGGGACAGAGAGTCCAGAATCGCGTCAGCCCTCATCAAAGTCAAGGCAAAAGGAAGGACGAACCGCATTGAAAAAAGGTTCTTTCGACTTTTCTGGCCAAGAATTCCATTCTGCATTTTCTCTTATTTTCCCTCTTTTTTTTCCCTTCTGTATATTTGGTATGTAAAACTACTTTACTAATAATGCCTCAATTGTGCTCTGTGTTTTTGGGAAGGAGTAAAAAAGGATTGTCCACGCTTTGCTCCCCTAAAAAAAAAAAGAAAAGGGGGGAAAAATATAAAAACACACATGTAACACATTACCCTAGTTAGGGGATATCTTCTGCTTCTTGCCTTGGGTTGATTTTTCCGTTGTTTTCGTTTTTTCCGCTCGTATTTTGTGTGTTTTCTTTTTTTCTTCTTCTTCATTTTCTGGTATCTTGAGTATTAATCCTAATTGAAGGGAAATCCCCTGATGGACACGCACTGTTTTTGGTGGCAACCCTTTTTTCTGTGTGTTCTGTGTGTGTTTTCTCTGGGTTTTTTGTTTTGAGTTAGTCTTTTCTTGGCTATTTTATGGCACTTTCTTGCTTGCTTGCTTACTTGCTTTTCCCTTAGCTGCTTTCGTCCTTTCATTTTCGTTGGCCAAGCTGAAAAGTAGACTAAGGATTTAAGGATATCTCCCATGAGTGTGTGTGGGAATATATCAATTCCAGTTTCTCTTTTCTTCAATCAAAAATTGTTCCCTCTTCTCGCTGCTCGTAGCTCATAATTACAGCCCACAAAAAGGACATGGCCTGAAAGGATCCACATATAAAAACTTGACTAAAAGCACAAGAACACTGAGGGCAGAGCAGAGTGAACGAAATAAAAAATGCTCAAATAGACATTTAATGATTCCCCATTGTCATTACATAAAGGTGACTTATAAAAACATTATTTCACACGCACACACAGAGGTAACAAAGGGGAGGAGCAGAAGCAGAAGCAGTTCCATGCGGGCCAAGCTTATTTGTTGCCACGCAGGCATTTCATGCTGGCTAACGAGCACTTTGGGCATACTACACACACACACATCCCCCTACTCGTGCTTGTTCCTAGTCCCCGGTTCCAGTCCTGTGCCTGTCCCCGTCCCCGTCCCTGTCCCCTTTTCCTTTTTCCCGCTCATCTTGCCCTGAGCAGGACATATTAAAACTTACACGATGGTCGAAGGTGGCTTTCGGTATGCGGGTGAGCCATGTTCTTTCTTTATCTAGTAATTTGTTTAAGAAATTATCTTATCTAAACTAGATGTGGTTATATTTTGTAGGAAAAGAATTAAAGATTCAACTTGTAAATATTTTTAAAGCATTGGTCACACTTATAAAACTAGGAAAATGTATTGGTCACACTTTAAAAACTTAGAAAATGTATTGGTCACACTTAAAACATTTTTAGAACTCCTATAACTCATAACTCTTCTTACAAAACCAAATCAATTGCTTGAATACTTGTCAATATCGAGGCCAGGCTTCTTTTTAACTTATAGCTTCTACTTTAGAAAGTGCATTGTCCTTTGAATTGTCCTGTTTCTTCAGCCATAACTGTACCCTCGACAAAATCTTTGGCAATCTTTCGTCTGTTTCACTTGAAAGTTTTTGGAACTAAAGAAGTTTGTTCTGGGTGCAAAGCGACCACCAAAGAAGAAGTTCTTGGCCTGCCTTCCCACTTGTACTCTGTATAGATTTCTTCTCTCTTTTTGCTATGACTGTGTTTGTTGTTTTGACTGGAGCGTTCAATTCGATTTAAGTTTGGGTTTTCTCTGTTTTTTTTTGTGCTTTTTCTTTTTTGCCTATTGAAAGTTTACTTTGACTTTGTGTGATGGCTTTGCCTACCATTCTAGGGGGCTGGAGGCTCTTTAGCACTTTCCTTTGTCCTTTAGGGTTGGGGGGAGGTATTTTTCTTTTGCTTCTTGTTTTTTACAGAGCCTTGTTAGAGATTGGTCTTGGTGGATACTGGTTTTGTTAGAGATTGGTCTTGTTAGAGCCTGGTTTTGTTAATTGCAAATTGAACTTGCTTTGATTCGATTGAAGTTTCATTGTTGATTGCTTGCTTGCTTTTTGATAAAGCAATTTATGAATTTTTCTAGGGGTTGCTCTAGCTTTTATAAATATCATATATCTTCTTATATGTTTTTTATAACTTCTTATATCATCTTATATCTTCTTATATCTTCTTATATCTTCTTATATCTTCTTATATCTTCTTATATCTTCTTATATCTTCTTATATCTTCTTATATCTTCTTATATCATCTTATATCTTCTTAAATCTTCTTAAATCTTCTTATATCTCTTTTATATCTTATATATTTTATAAATCTCTCTAGATTTCTGTTCAATATTTATTATATTATTATTATAACCTCATGATAATCTAGGCTAAAATCTCAGCTCCTTTGAACTCTAAAGTACTCTCAAATTTATTTACCTCTTTGTACCTTTGTAAACCTTATACCTTTGTAAGTATTCCAGTTTTTTTTATATTTTGTATAGAAGAAAGGCTTCAAAGGCTTCCCTGTTGCTGTGGTTGTTTTAGGTAAACAATGAAATATCCGCATATTTGGCACCATTACTCAAATTGCCATTATGCACGCGCTTCGCCTTCGCCTCGAATTGTGCCAAACCCCCAACCAGTAATAGGGTGACCCTTCCTCCCTCTTTTTGGAAAATGTTCACCCCATTATGGCGGCCACAAATGCAATGCAGTGGAGTTTTCATACACCCCACAACCCCCTCCTGGATTTTCCAGCAAAACAGCAATGCGACAATCGCAGGTGAGACAGAGAGAGAGAGTGAGAGAGAGGGTAACCGCAACCGCATAGAGCTCGCTGCATTTTTCGCTTTTCCAAGCTCCCCCCTTGGCCCGTTTTTGGCACGTGTCGAGTTCATTATCGCCTCTACACACATAAAATAAAATAATACACACACACACACACACTAATACTACTTGCATATTTGCATTGGCATTTTCTATTGCCATTTTCTTTCTCGGTTTTGGGGGCAGCGAGCACATTACAATTTAAATTGTTCGCATGCGGCCCGGGGTAAAACTTGTCGCATATTATTTATAGAGGGGGGGGGGGGGCTGAAAAATACACCACTACATAATATATACATATATAGTATATATATATATACTCCACCGGCTTAAAAATGTTAAACAAGCAAAAAGCTTTGCATACATTTCAAAGGCGGCTTCCCGGGAAAAACGGGAAATCTAAAGCAGAGGTTCCTAGAGGAGGACCACACGCTGTGTGTGCGGACTAGGCTCAAGATTTATGGCTTTGCGACAGGCGGACCAGACCGACGGACGGACAGCGGACGGACAGTGAACGGACACAGCCAAAACAGACAAGGACAAACACACACACACACACACTGACAAAGGCAGAAAGAAAGCAGAAAGACAGACGGGCAGAAAGTACCAAGACTGACAGACAGGAAAAAGGAAAAGCTGGGGAAACCCTTGAAAAACTGGCCGGAACAATGAAACTTCAAGAAAACCACAAAGTTTAGCGTGGGAGAGGGGAAAAACTTGGAGCCTCCAACTCCACGAAACAAGCCAAGCGTTGATTTCCTCGTTTGCAAAACGAAGAAGTCCAGGCCTATTTGCTTCATGTCTAAGAAGCGGAAAACTTTAAGGGATTAAAATTTTTAGAGAATAACTTTTAAAGTTTAAACTCGATAAAATTATTTTCTAGGAACTTAACTAATTAAAAATTAATTTCTAAGTATTTATGATTAATTTCTATAGGAAAAAATAAAAATTCTATTTAAAATGGATTTTAAATACATACAAAAATGATTATAGGTTAAAACCTGCATCTAAAAGTATGCTGTGATATTTTATGTTGTAAAAAAACTTAAAGGGATTAAATTTGTAGAGAATAACTAATTATTTTCTCGAAATTAAATCCAAGTTAAGCTTAAATTCTACAGGTAAAAATAATAAATCATAATAATGGATTTTAAATACATACAAAAATGATTATAGGTTAAAACCTGTATCTAAAAGTATGCTATGATATTTTATGTTGTAAATTTGTTTTTAAATATTATAAAAACTTTTAAAAAGCGTTTTAAAACCATAATGAATTCAGGAAATTAGTTTTACAAGATTTTTTTATAACTTCTGGTCAGAACCTTAATTAATTAAATAATAAAAACTTTAATAATTTCAAAATATATTAAAAAAAACTCTATAACACCCCCGATTATTATTTACAATCCTTAGTAATTTCTAAAACCCCATTTATTATAATAAAATATATATATTATCAATTTTCCCCTCCCTTTACCTTTCTCAACATATCATCCAGTGATTCCACATCCAATCCGGCATAGTTATTGTTGAACTGACTGGAGCAATTGGACGAAGTGCTGGTGTACCGCTTCCTTCTGCCCAAGGCAGGTGAGTTAACCAGCGAGCTGGGACCACTGGAGCCGGCATAGCCCAACTGGGCGGCGGCCATTAGAGGATACAGCGAAGGATGCGGTAACTGATGATGATGGCTGCCCAGACCCAGGCCCACATGGCCCAAGTGTCCCAGGTGAGAGCTGCCTCCCGGGGAGTTGCAGCAGATGGCCAGGCAGGCGGCAGCGGCGGCCGGAGATCCTCCCACTCCCACGCCTCCACTACGCACAGCGGCCAGGGGCGAGGGCGGAGCGGTATGATGATGCTGCTGCAGCTGTTGCAGGTGATGCAGCGGAGAGCCATGATGCTGTTGCAAGTGATGCTGCTGCTGCTGCATATAAGCTGGCGAGGGAGAAGCACTGCCCGAAGAGCCACCAGCAGGACTTGTACTAAGAGCTCCACTAGAAGTCACACCATTTTCGACAATTGTGCTGCTCGAGCTGCAGGAGGACTCAATGATGGTGGTGGTGGTGGTGGTGCTAACGGTAACCTCCATGCTGGTGCTGGTGCTGCTCATTCCTGCTGAGACTCCGGAGACTGATCCTGAAACTGTTACTGCAACTGAGACTGGCCGAGACTCCGTCTCAGGCTTGGCATCCATTGGTTCCACAGTTCGTTGTCCTTTTGTCGATTTTGTCACACTTGCCGCAGAGGCATTATTATATCATTATTATAATTATAATTCGTGGCACTCATTAAACTTTAAACTTTAACTGCAGAGAAGAGAGAAGAATTGTTGTTGCAATCTCTTTCTCTCTACCCTCAACGTCTGGCTGCAAATTTATGTTTGTGTTCGTTATTTTTTCTGTGATTTTTCCTGATTTTTTAATTGCCATTGCATACTTTTAGGTGACACGCCCCCACATGATTAATGACCCCCCAGGGAGACACCAGAAATATGTGGGGTTAAGAGAGGGTTAAGGGTTTGGGCCGGGTTAACATTAACCGCAGAAACAGATTGTTGTCATTTGCCATTTGATGGGACTAAATCGAAAACCGAATCGAAGTGGAAATTCGCATGGAAATCCAATTGCACAACGCTCAGAATACATACAATAAAAAAAATATATATATATTCGTATATAAATAAATTAAATCTGATTCCTGACAGCAGGCAGAAAAAAAGAGGGAAAAAGGGCAGCTTTTCTTTATATATAAAATATATGCTTTAATCGATTTTATTTGTGTAAATGATAAACAGAGTGAAATCTGTGGATTTGTAACAACAAAAAGGTGTTTATAGTTCTCTTGGGAATTTTATAAATCAAAATATTGATTGTTTCTTAAAAAATAAACAATATTTTAAACAAAGTCATATTCATATTTTTTCATTAAACAATTTTTGAAAAATGTTTTTCTATTATTATTATACTAATATTAATTTAGCTATATTTTCTTACTAAAAACATACTCTAATTAATGTCTAACTCACATAACACATTTAAAAATATTTTCAATACATTTTTACCTACATCTCTGCATTAAAAAATATTTTCGTTAATGCTTAAATTATATTTCCCATTTAAAAAATATTTTTAAAAACCTATTATCTGAATTTTCACATTAAAAAATATTTTTAATAGAGCTTTATTTATATTTTCTTACTAAAAATATTATCAACAATTATTTACCTACATTTCCTTAAAAAAAATACTTGTAATAATTTTCTACCTATTTTTCTGCATTTAAAAATATTTGTAATATTGCTTTATTTGTATTTTCTCATTAAAAACCCTTTACAATAAATTTCTACCAATATAACCTAAATAAAAAATATTTTTAAAAACACTTTTTCAACATTTGATCATTAAAAAAATATTTTAATTATGCTTTCTCATTTTAAAATATTGTGATTAAAGTCTTAGGCATATTTTCCGCTTTGAAAAATATTTTTAAAAATGATTTGTCTATATTTCCTCATTTAAAAGTATTTTAATCAAAGAAATTAATAACAAATAAGACTATTTAATAATTTTGATTGAGAAATTAACAAACAAGTTTCAAAAAGAAATTAAAAACATTTAAAATGAGCTAAAGTATGCTTCGCCATACACAATCCGATTTAAAAAAAAAAACGACGAGGACCCGGTAGGATAAGGAAGCGAGGCAGGACTTCACACACGCTTGACTTGAGCCAGACGTTGGACGCGTTGGCAATTTACAACAAGCAGCAATCAATTCCAGAGCATAAATAACTCAATTTCCAACGCCATGCCAGGCCAGGCCAGCCACCTCTCTCCCTCCCTTTAGCAGTGGCTAATGCTGTCCGGCCATCAATAAATTTTCCGGCAGTGGAAAATCGAAGGAGAAGGCAGAGACAGATTGTGAACTCACAGGCGGGAGGAGTTTTAAGTGGGAGAAGCTAAAGCTAAACCAGAACCAGAAGCTGAAGCTAAAGCTGAAGCTGGCTAATTAGTGGCTAAACCTTTTTCGATTATGCGTCCAGACATTGGCATGATTTAAAGGTAAATTAAGGGGGAGGGAGGGTAAACATTATAAGCACAGAGGAAAATATATGATAAAATTTTAAAGAAAATGTAAAAGATAATGTATAAAAAATATAAATAAAATAATAATAATAATAATAATATAGAAAGCAGCTTAAAACCTAATTGGTTATGCCTCAAAAGCTGCTTAAAAATTTACCTACTGCTTTAGGAACTATCTATAAAACTCTATAAAACTCAATAAAACTAATATATACAACTCTATAAAATTCAATAAAACTCTATAAAACTCTATAAAACTCAATAAAACTCAATAAAACTCTATAATACTCTATAAAACTCTATAAAACTCTATAAACCTCTATAAAACTATATAAAACTCTATAAAACTCTATTAAATTCTATAAAACTATATAAAACTCTATAAAACTCTATAAAACTCTTTAAAACTCTATAAAATTCTATAAAACTCTATAGAACTATATACAACTTTATAAAACTCTTTAAAACTCTATAAAACTATAAAACTCTATAAAACCCTAAAAAACTCTATAAAACTCTATAAAACTGTATAAAACTCTATTAAACTCTATAAAACTCTATAAAACTCTACAAAACTCTATAAAACTCTATAAAACTCTATAAAACTCTATAAAACTTTATAAAACTCTATAAAACTCTATAAAACTCTATAAAACTCTATAAAACTGTATAAAACTCTATTAAACTCTATAAAACTCTATAAAACTCTATAAAACTGTATAAAACTCTATAATACTCTATAAAACTCTATAAAACTCTATAAACCTCTATAAAACTATATAAAACTCTATAAAACTCAATAAAACTCAATAAAACTCTATAAAACTCAATAAAACTCTATAAAACTCTATAAAACTCTATAAAATTCTTTAAAGCTCTATAAAGCTCTATAAAACTCTATAAAACTCTATAAAACTCTATAAAACTCTATAAAACTCTATAAAACCCTATAAAACTCTATAAAACTCTATAAAACTATATAAAACTCTATAAAACTATATAAAACTCTATAAAACTATATAAAACTCTATAAAACTATATAAAACTC
>VNJQ01000929.1:0-19028 GCA_008042515.1 Drosophila truncata | reverse complement strand
CCACATTTGCAGCACCTTTGTAGATCAGTAATTTCTCCATGTCAGCATGGATTTATTAAGTGAAGATCAACAACTACGAACCTTTTGAAGCTCACTTCCTTCATTATAAGGAACTTCCATAATAACCTTGAAACAGATGTAATTTATACTGACTTCAGCATTTGATTCTGTTAATCATTCTCTTCTTCTCAGGAAACTTGATTTAATGGGATTTCCTATTGATCTTCTAGGGTGGATCTCTAGTTATCTGACTGGCAGGACGCAAAAAGTCCTCTTTAACAATAACTTATCTAATTTTCTCAGGGGCACCTCAGGTGTCCCACAAATGAGCCATTTGGGTCCCTTATTGTTTACATTATTTATTAACGATCTGCCCGAAGTTCTAACTAACTCTGGAGTACTTATGTACGCGGATGATGTTAAGCTTTGTGTGCAATATAAGGACGTCGCTTGCCAATCTGATTTACAAACAGATCTTGATAACTTCCAAACTTGGTGCCACGTAAACTTACTAAACTTAAATGGCTTTAAATGCAAGCTTATGACATTCTCCCGTATCTTACCCAAGCTTGCAACTTAAACGCTTAACTGCTGCTTTTTGGAAAGAATTAACTCAGTCGATGACTTGGGCATCCGCCTGGATCCCAAACTTGACTTTATCGATCATATTTCGTGCATGGTAAATAAAGCCAGGAGTATGCTGGGATTTATTAAACGGTGGTCGAAAGAATTCAATGACCCATACGTAACTAAAACTTTATATATTTCTTTAGTTCGTCCTATCTTAGAATATGAATCTTTCGTCTGGAGCCCTCAGTATGGGGTTCACAGTAAACCCATTGAATCGGTTCAAAAGAACTTTTTGCTTTTCGCTTAACGCGGCTTAAACTGGGATGCTATACAGAGATTACCCTCCTATCATAGTAGACTTCTCCTAATTAACTTACCCTCATTAGCCAATCGTAAAATTATGCTAGGCATTACTTTTATTTATAACCTTATTCACGGCGACGTGGAAAATACTGACTTGTTAGGTCAGCTCAATTTCCACGTACCGGGTAGAAATACTAGATCCTATATACCCTTAGTTTTGCGCCATTGTAGAACCTCATTTGAACTGCATAAATCCTTTAGAGTATTGTGTGCAAGTTATTATGATTTGTACTCAATAATTTCACATGTAGATAGTCTTCCTAAACTAAAAACTTTAATCTGGCTGCCCCACTTCGACGATGGAACACCTTCGTATGCAACCGGACGGCTGAAATATGGACAGAGTATCCCAGAATCTGCTGGAACCATGTTCATTCGGAGGACAACCCAGCGAATTGCGCATCCCGCGGTCTTCTCCCTCGACATTGCGGGATCATACTCTATGGTAGACAGGACCTAGCTGGTTAGCATAATAGCCGACTTTGTGGCCCACTAGCAAAAAAGGGCAGAAAGCTGCTTGTAAATGCACTTTGTAAAGAAAAACCAAACAAACAACTTAATTTCAAGGTAATGCTCATCAGGATATTCTCGATGGTTGAAGTCATAAACTTTCGAATTGGATTCAGCTTTTACGAGTTGTTAGCTACGTTTTCCGCTTCATAAGCAAAATGCGCTCCAAGGTGATTGCACGTCTTACCAAAAAGTCGAATCTCTAGAGGTCATCCCAATAAGCTGATTCCCATAGCGGATTCTTCACAACCAAGGACTTGCAATACGCTCGGGAGAAATTGCTAAAACACAGGTAAATCTCTTCGTTTCCATTGTACTACAGCGCTGTCAGGCATGATCACTGCCTGCCCAGAAAATTTATGTTGTTGAGGCTCACACCGTTTTTGGATGAGTCTGGTTTGTTACGCATCGGTGGACGTATCCACCGATCAGTGTTGCCGTTCAACGCAAAGAACCTGACTGTCGTTTTAAAGGAATCTCTGCTGACACTAATCATCTTACTCTATTTTCACACTGGAGTAGACGACACCTTCCACCACATTCGTCAGCAGCTCTGTATTTTGGGAGCCAGACCCATATTCCTAAAGTAGTTTTTCGCTGTAAATCCTGCTTTATGAATCGACGCCTGTCGCGGCACCAGGTCTTGGCTGACTTACAGGTACAACGATTCCAACAAAATCCTTGCTTCCGTCACACTGGCCTTGACTATCCTGGACGCATCGCGATTAAGGAATGGTCGCCATATTAGTTTGCCTGGCCACCTGGCACCTAGAAGTCGTCAGCGATCTTACCACAAAAGCGTTCATTACTGCGTCTAAACGGTTTTGTGCACGTTGTCCACCCTCTCCGATTTGTATTTCGGCAATGGAACTACGTTTCATGGAGCAAGACGAGAGCTGGATGAGGAGTTGGCTGATTTTTTCTCGATTGAAGGCTTGAATTGGCATCGGTCGGTAAAGCTGCACTTACGCCGAGTTGTGGGAGCAGCCGCTTTAACCTTTTAAGAATTGTCAACAGTGCTCGCACAAATCGAAGCTAGTCTCAACTCACGACTATTGGCCCAGGTCAGCGATTACACTGTCGACCCACTTAAGCCAGCTCATTTTTTGATTGGACAGCCATATACAGCGGTACCTAAGCCTTCTTTACTGGACACGTAGCTGAATCGACTTCAAGCCATGGTACATGTAAGAATTTGAAATAAGTTTAAATTTGAATTCGATATTTGTATAAGATATCGATAGGTTAAGCGATGAAGTATTTCCATAAGTTGCATTTTGACGATATAATAGCCTGGGCACACTGAAAAATGTAAGCAAGGAAGTAAGACGCGCCGAGAAAATTGAAACGCGCAGAAAAAAGTGAATAAAATACAAAAATAAAAAAATTAAACCAATGCCTTTACGAGATTTAACATCTTTCAATTTTGTTTTTGAAGTTGTGACGCGTTCTCAATTTTTGGTGCGTTTACCGGTGTCATGTAGTCATACATACGTGGTAGTGCCAATTTCATCAGAACTTAAGAATTCTGCGAATGTGTTAAACTGACGCCGTGGTACATACATACGTGGTAGGGGCAATTTCATCAGAACTTAAGAATTCTGCAAACTGACGCCGTGGTAGTGCCAATTTCATCAGAACTCCAGAATTCTTCGTATTTAAAGTATACAGATCGGAATATCGGAAAGCAAAACGACGAGAAATAACACGTTCACACGTGAACAATTGACAAAAACCTTGTTTTATTTGGGTGACTAAAGACAGCTATGAGCATCGTGTCCCTAAGAAATTCAAGAAGCTTAATGAGTCAATATAATTTGCGAAGCAACATAATGGGGTCTGACGAGGAAAACCTAGACGCCACAGGGTGTGAGGCTATAGATAAAGGTGACAATGAGTTGGTAACCATGTTAAAAACCATTTGCTCAGACATTCGAATAGATATACACAACGCCCATTTGGGTATAAAAAACAATCAACGTGAAATCAAGACGCTTACCGATCGTCAATCAAAACAATTTGAGTGAATACACGATCTTCAGAGCGACTCCATGAAAGAGACAAATTTACATACAACTAAGGGCAGTACAAATAATACTTCTCAAGAGCAAGATCGAGAACAAGCCAGCCTTTCGGAAATCATCGCAAAACTTACCCAAAAAAAACGTTACATGATTTGCCCAAATTTTTTGGAAATACGGAGGACTGGCCTCTCTTTAAAAGAACCTATGACGATTCTACTGAACTCTAACATTACAATAATTTACAGAACCTGACGCGTTTGCGCAAATGTCTAGTCGAAGAAGCTAAGGAAACTGTATCATCCGTGATGTGATTGAAGAGTTAGAGTTTAGTTTTGGTCGACCAGAGTTACTGATTCGTTCACAATTGTCAATAATTCGGGATTTTCCGAAGGTTGCATTTAACAAGCCCGAGCAGATTGTGACCTTTACAACAAATGTTCGCGGAGTTGTACATTTTTTGTCAGCGGCCAATGACAGGGAGCACTTAAACAATCCAATCTTATTGGAAGAACTTTTAACAAAAATTCCTACCCATTTATAGATGGACTGGCTTTAAAGCGCTGAAGGGAGAAATATGTCTCCATCTATCAATTGCTAGAATCGTCGGTAGATTGCCAGCTGTAGTCGACACATCGTCGCCCGAAGTTCAAAGCCCATATTTATTGCCAACACTCGTGTCACGGAATGCATTCTGTGCAAAGAAGCCATGATCTGGAAAACTGCAAAATCTGGAAGGAAGAAAGAGATATAAAATCACGCTGGAATATTGTCAAAGAAAATCGTTTATGTTTCGCATGCCTAAAACAGGGCCATAATGTTCAGAACTGCAGAGTTAAACAAACTTGCCCGTTTGAAGGTTGTCAATATTCGCATCCCCGTAGTCTTCACAATGTCCCACAGATTCAAAATCTACCAGCCACAGATCCTAAGCCTTTACTGAATTGCTGTTGCGAAGTTACTATTGGGTTGGCAAGAAAGTCATGTCGTTTTTTTTCAATATTTTCAAAAATGATTTATTTATATCAGGACTTATAATTAATCAATTATGTATTGGCCGATTTGTTTGACCGCTTATGACCATCTCTCGGGCAGCTGCATAATTCCGCGCTCGAAGAACTTTTGGTTTTCGACAGCCTCATCTGAATAAAAGTTTTTACCATTTAAAGAGTTTTGAAGAGAGCGAAACAAATGGTAATCTGAAGGTGCTAAGTCCGGACTATAAGGTGGATGTGGTAGCACTTCCCAATTCAGCTCCGTTAATTTTTGCCGAGTGACCAAAGATGTGTGGGGCCTAGCGTTGTCATGGTGAAAGACTATACCCTTGCGATTAGCTAGTGCCGGCTCCTTTTCCTTAATTTTTTCCACCGAATTGGATAGCTGGCGACAGTACACATCTGAATTTATGGTTTCATTCCGTCCCAGCAGCTCAAAGTGCACTACACCCTTCCAATTCCACCAAGCAGACAGCATAACTTTCCTCTGATGGATATCGGCCTTTGATGTCGCTTGGGCTGGCTCATTTTTCTTGCTCCAAGATATTTTTCGTTGGTCATTATTGTAAACAACCCACTTTTCGTCGCCAGTAATGATCCGCTTCAAAAAAGGATCGTTTTTAATCCGTTGCAGCAGAGAATAGCAAATGTTAATACGCTTAGTTAAGTGAATTTCCTTTAAGTTATGCGGAACCCACACATAGAGCTTGCTTATGTAGCCAGGTTTCTTCAAATGGTTTTCAACCGTTGTATGCGAAACACTGAGCTTATCTGACATCTCCCGCGTTGAATAACGCCGGTTTTCATCCAGCAAAGCCTGAATTTGTTCGTCAAAAACGGCCGATGGTCGACCAAAACGTGGGGTGTCTTTAACACCAAAATCTCCAAGCCTGAATTTGGCAAACCAGCGCTGACATTGGCGATCACTCATGGCATCTTTACCATACACTTCGCACAATTTTTCGCGAGCTTCGACTGCTTTTTTTCCTTTTCGGAAGTAAAAAAGCAAAATATGCCGAAAATGCTCACTTTGGTCCTCCATGTTTAATTTGCTATAGCTTCCACAAATGTTATCGGATAATGACCAAATTTTCGTCGATAGTACCTAAGACAATAAGCTTTAAAACGATACTAACCCTGGTGCTCGATTAGTCGTAAATAAATTTGATTAAAAGCGATTGCTAAAAAAAGACGACATGACTTTTTTGCTAACCTAATTGCTCAAGCCCATACCTGTTATATTTTATTATATATTTATATATTATATTATTATATGGAAGCAACGGTAAAATAGAAACTTATGCAATGTTCGATGACGGAAGTTCGGTTACCTTGTTGGAGGAAGGTATTGCTGACCAATTGGGACTAAAAGGTCAAAGAAGTCCATTAACCCTGCAGTAGTACGATAACAGGAAAAGTTTAGAGATATCTAAAAGGGTCAGATTTGAAATCACTGGCATAAATGATCTTGTGCGATACGACCTAAAGAATGTACAAACTGTGAAGAGTCTCGATTTGCCAACTCAGTCGCTTGCAAAGAATCAATATGATCATTTTGCCAATGTACCAATATTGGATTATAATGACGCTAAGCCAGTCTTGCTCATCGGACTTGACAACCTGCATTTAGGTCTGCCAAAGAGGATTGTTGAAAGAGGAAGCTTACAACCAGTAGCTATTGACGCAAAGCTAGGATGGCTGGCTTATGGTCCAAATTCTGAGTTTGAAAGAGTCAGAGCTTCATTAAAATCCCGTGTGTGTTTCATATCGGATGAAACTAAATGGCAAGATCTGGTGACCGAGTTTGTATAATCTGAGAATTTCGGAATGAGTATTTGAGCTGCGTAATTTTGCTTCAAACTCGGACAAATTGCAGAATGTCATGAATTATCATCAGGTATCAAAAACTTACTGCCGTCTTCAAAGTCAACTCGCAAGCGAAAAGGTCTTAGGTATGTTTTGGAATATACAGCTTGATGTTTTTTAATTCGAGACCAAATTTCATCGTATTCCACAGAGCGTCATTAATGGAAGTCGGGTCCCAACAAAGAGAGAGCTATTGTGTATGGTTATGGCGATTTTCGACCCTTTCGGATTGATTGCCGACTATCATATCTCGGCAAAGATCATAGTTCAGAGTACTTGGAGCTTTGGAAGAATTGGGATTAAGCAATACCGCCTAAGCTGCATCCAAAGTGGAAAAGTTGGTTGGCCGAGATACACAAGATGCACAACTTTAAGGTTCTTCGAATTTACTCTCCAAACTTAAACTGCTGCGAAAGATTGGAGATGCATTATTCGTCGACGCGAGTCAAGAAGCTTTTGCAGGTGTTGCTTATCAGCGCATAGAGTGTCCTACAGTCGTTGGCATAGCCTTTGTCATGGGAAAAAAACGCCAAGCACCGAAGAAACTATTCCTAGACTGGAGCTTCAAGCTGCTGTCCTTGGAACCCGATTGAATCGCTTGCTACAACAGAATCATAAACTCCCAATTAATGAAACATTTTTTTGGAGTGATTCCAAAATGTTTGTAAGCCACCGGATCACCGAAAAACTGTCAAGTTCAACCGAATTACAATGGTATTGGGTACCATCGTCCAAGAACTCTGCTGATGCCGCCACTCTTCTATCGAATTCCCTGAAAATTTCTTGCCAAAGCCCATAGATACTGGGCCTGAGTTTCTTGAGTGTTGTTGTTGGACTCGAAAGTCTTCTAGAGAAGTCGTTATTGTTGGACTCGAAAGTCTTCTAGAGAAGTTGTTGTTGTTGGACTCGAAAGTCCTCTAGAGAAGCTGTTGTTGTTGGACTCGAAAGTCTTCTAGAGAAGTTTTTGTTGTTGGACTCGGAAGTCGTCTAGAGAAGTTGCTATTGTTGGACTCGAAAGTCTTCTAGAGAAGTTGTTGTTGGTGGACTCGAAAGTCTTTTAGAGAAGTTGTTATTGTTGGACTCGAAAGTCTTCTAGAGAAGTTATTGTTGTTGTGGGACTCGAAAGTCTTCTAAAGAAGTTGTTGTTGGACTCGAAAGTCTTCTAGAGAAGTTTTTGTTGTTGGACTCGAAAGTCTTCTAGAGAAGTTTTTGTTGTTGGACTCGAAAGTCTTCGAGAGAAGCTGTTATTGTTGGACTCGAAAGTCTTCTAGAGAAGTTGCTATTGTTGAACTCGAAGGTCTTCTTGAGAAGTTGCGGAATCGAAAGTCTACTAGAGATGTTGCGGACTCGAAAGTTGGGAAAGTTGGTTGGGAATCACAAGACTCCTCGACTCGGTAAACCGAATCGTATAGCGGGACACGTAAGTCGTCCGGGGTTAGGGGGGTAGGGAAAACTACGGGGAAAACTAACTACAATGTATGGGCTAACCAGATCGAGTGATCCGGTCGACCAAAAAAAGCCCTCGCTGCTGACTACTGGATGTATGCTACAAAGTAGGCTTACCTCACCAGATCGCTGTCGGCTGCTAAGTGTTTTCCTTCAGCCAATGGCCCGCATTTTATATACCCTGCTGTAGTTTTGTGTGCCCGTCCCGGCGTCGAACTCTGCCTCCCTTAGTGTGGCCCTAGCTAGCTTCGGCCTAGTGTGCCCGTTTCAAGGCGCGTGCGCGCGTTCAAATTCAAATTATTTTCCCTTTCTTCATTTGGGTTCCTTTTTCTTTATTCTTTTATTTTGTTGCTTATCCCTATTTCCCTCCACCTTTTTCTTACTTTTATTCTTATGCCCATATCTTACTACTAATTTGTGCGCGGCCCGCGTCCCTGTGTCTCTTCGTCTCCAGCTTCTTCTTAATTTCCCTCACCGCCGCCTTCGAAATGTCGGCTCCTATCGGCACCATCCAGCCCCACTGGTTCCTCTCCTCGCTGTGCAGTTCCAGGACGTCTCGATCTGGCGAGATGATTTGCCGCCGTACTGGTCCGGGCCTGGGTGCCATCGGTGCCCTAGGTACACGTGGCGTCCTTGGTGCCTTAGGTGCAATACGTGCCTGTGGTGCCTGCGGTATCTGCGGTGTCTGCGGTGCCTGTGGTGCCTGTGGTGCCTGCAACGGCTGCGGTGCCTGCGGTGCCTGTGGTGCTGGCTGTTCCGCCGCCATCGGAGTTGCTTTCGCAGCTGTTGCGGCTCGCATCACGGGCTGGGTAGATGGTTACTGCCCCTGCTGCTGCTCGGGGGGTTCAGGGTTGTTGTTGCGGTGGATCGATTTGTGCCTCTTCCGTGTCTTTCTTTTCCGCCTGCGCCTCCCTTGCTTCTGCTGCTCCTCCCTGCCCTCCTGGTCCTGCGTCATCCCATCGGCCCGGAACGTGTGCGATCCTGCGCCCGCTCAGGTGGACGTAGTCCGTCTCCTCCCTGGCCGGTGGTTCGCACACCGCCTGTTCGCGCGCTGCTTCCGCCCTGGTGCCCATCTTGGACGGCGCCGTCCGTTTCCGTCCCGCTCCAGGCATACTTTTCGCCGGGATTAGTGTTACCGCTGCCTCGGTGAGTTCGTGGTTCCGCTTGAACCTCAGTGCGCTCTCGTTGAACCTGTGCATTGGTCTACTTCTTCTGCCTGAAATGAGATTGTGTGACCGTGTGTTAGTTTCAGTGTTATGCCTCTTTATTTTTAGTGTGGGATGTTATCACTGAGGAAATGAACTTTTGAATTTTCCATGGCCTCTCGTATTTAGGTGCCAGCTTAGCGTTAAATTTGTTTACTGCTTTTGACAAGTGGTGGATCTTTCACCATACGAATTCCCCGACCTTCGGTTTCAATTCTCTTTTCCTTAGGTCATATTGCCGTCGTTGCTGATCTGCCGCTTTACTCATGTTTTCCCTCGCACTTTTGCTGGCTTCTTCTAGTCTTCGCCACCTTTCTTTCACATTCGCACTTATTAAACCGGATCCATGCGTGGCTTCATCAAACATGGCATTCGGGATTCTTAATTCCTTTCCTAATACTAACTGTGTCGGGCTATATTGTGTTGATTCCGATGTGCTGCTATTGAATGCCAACATCAGTTCCGGAATGTGCTCATCCCATCCTGTTTGGTCACTTTCTGTTAACTGGGCTATCATTCATTCTTCACCGTTCTATTGGTCTTTCCGTTCGGTTTTCTTGCGGCGTGTACGGGGCTGTTAACTGCCGTCGTACCCCCCACCGTTCCATCGCGGCTTTTGTTTTCCGTCCCGCAAATTGGACTCCATTGTCGGAGATTAGGACCTTTGGTGCTCCGAACCTTGTCATAACCCTTTCTCTGAAAATTCTTAGAAACGCTTCTACCGTTGCTTGTCTAACTGCTGCTAGCTCTACCCATTTTGAAAATTTGTCAACTATCATTTGTCAACTAGCATTGTGTTTCCATGCTTGGTCCTCGGCAACGGCCCCACGAAATCTACGCATACCGTTTCCCACAGCGCTTCCGCGATCTTTGTTAGCATCTTCCCTGCAGCTTTTTGTTGCGCTTCCTTGTATCGCTGGCAACTCTCGCAGGTCTGGACAAACTTTCGTGCGTCTTTGATCAGTCCTGGCCAGTAGTACCGGTTCTTGATCTTTTGGATTGTTTTGAACATTCCCAGATGCCCTGCCTCCGTCGTGCAGTGGTTTTCGTCCAGCACCCTCTGTCGTTCTTCCTCTGTTATACACAGCTTCCACAGTTGCTGATCGTGTTTGCCCCCGCATAACTTATAGAGTCTGTTTCCTTCCATGCGGTACTCCGTATCGTGTGGGTTCCTTTCCAGTCCGAGAGCCCACTTGGCCACTCGCCCTAATGGGCTTTTGATGGAATTAAGCCACTTTAAAGCCATGTGGTACCAATCTAGGTATATTTTATATTTTTCTATGCCCCAGTAGATGGCCAAGAATTCTTTTTCCGTTGCGCTGTACTTCTGTTCTACCTTGCTCAACTTCCGGCTGGCGAATGAGATCACATGTTCTCCGTCCTCCGCATCCTGCGTTAACACCGCTCCCACGCCGAAGTCGCTGGCTTCTGTCTGTAACTTAAACCTTTTCTTGAAATCCGGACAAGTTAATACGGGGGCTTGTGTCAGGCTCTGTTTTAAGCGATCGAATGAGTCTTGGTGTTGTTTCTTCCATTCGAACTTCTGCCCTTTCCGTATTAATGCCTGCAAAGGTCCTGCCTGTTTTGTAAAGTTTGGAATGATGTACCACGATGCCATTCCCAGAAAACTATGGACCTCCCTTGTGGTTTTTGGTGCCGGCAGATCCCGGATTGCTGCCACCTTCTCCGGGTCTGTTCGAATCCCTTGCTCCCTCACCACGTGTCCGAGGTACTTAAGCTCCTTCTGGAAAAAATGACACTTATCCGGGTTGATCCGGGTTGATTACTTGTTGTAGCCTCCGGAATACCTTCTGAAGTTTTTCCAGGTGCGCCCTCTTGGTCCGACCTATTACGACCAGCTTCAAAATTAGGATGTAAGAATTTGAAATAAGTTGTATGAGATAGGTTAAGCGAAGAAGTATTTCCCTAAGTCGTATTTTGACGATATAATAGCCAGGGCACACTGAAAAATGTAAGCGAGGAAGTAAGACGCGCCAAGAAAATGCAAAATTAAAACGCGCAGAAAAAGTGAATAAAAACAAAAATACAAAAATTAAACCAATGCCTTAACGAGACTTAACAGTACAGGGATTTTGCAAGCGATGGCACACCGAATTATTGACTTCTCTACAGTCACGCGGCAAGTGGCAAGAAGGGACGACTAATTTGGAAGTAGGCACTTTTGTTGTACTCAAGTAGCCCAAACTACCACCATCGAAATGGATACTTGGTCGCATCAAGGAAGTACACCCAGGACAGAACTCAAAGGTCAGAGTGGTCACCGTCAGGACAGCACATGAAATCTA
The DNA here is from genome assembly GCA_008042515.1 of Drosophila truncata. Classification (NCBI taxonomy): domain Eukaryota; kingdom Metazoa; phylum Arthropoda; class Insecta; order Diptera; family Drosophilidae; genus Drosophila; species Drosophila truncata. The sequence goes on along the minus strand of VNJQ01000929.1, from coordinate 7,746 downwards.
CAAACGCCCTATCACCAAAGTCGCAGTACTTCCCCTTAACTGAACGCGTCGTTCAGGGGGCCGGTATGTTTTAGAATTATTGCGGTAGTTGCAAACCTTTGTTGTTATATTTGCATTCGATATTTCCCGCTAATTAATAGGGAATACCTTTAGTGCTTTTTATTGATATATCGATATCTCTAATGATCATCCTTAAGAACACACACACACTTCGTCTTTCTCCTTCAAAGTGAACGGTCGTGTTTTTTTCTTGCGCTCTCGTTTTTGTGTAATATCTTTGCTAAAAACCATCGGGCTTTATTTAAAACTTCTACATTGCGTTCTTCATAGTTCCCGTTCACTTCGTGTGCATGCATGCAGCTATATTTATTTGTGCACTTAATCTCTTTTATTTTCACAATTTAATTGTGCTGCAGTGATTGTTTTTCTTGCATTTTTGCATTCCTTTTTGTGCCTCTCCCGTTTAGCCGCTGTTGCGCCGTCGCGACAGCTAAACGTTCCTAAGCTTGCTTACTCCCACGCTCTCCTGCTCTCACGCTCTCCCACTCTCCAACTCTCTCTGTGCAGCTGCACTCTTATCTTATCTGTCGCTCCCTCTCATTAACGTAACAAGTACAGTGGTAAGTCCTTACAATGTCTTCCGATATGGTCTGCGCTGCTAAAACCTGTAAGAAGGTAATTTCTTCCAGCGATCTCACCATCGGCTGTTGGTTGTGCGACAACATTTTGCATGCAAAGTGCATTGGAGTTGCCGCCCGGACGGTTGATGACGTGAGAAAAAATATCGGATTACGTTACTGTTGCGAAGCCTGTCGTGAAGTTGAAAGGGAAATGTTGACTTTCATGAGACAGACCAAGGGCGGTTTTAAGGAGGTGTTATTTTCTACTCATGCCGTCACCACATCAGCCAATTCCGTTTTACTCAATGTCTCACTCAGTCAGTCAGAACTTTGAGTGAGAGTACCAAATGCTGCTATGACTATATTCATGCAGACCACTAGTGTGCGTCCAGAGTCCCTTTTATGAGGATTCCCAACTTGACTGCCAGTTCTCCATACTTTTCCTTCTAACAGCGGATTTTTTCTCGGCTCTGGTCAGCTGCTCCGTTTTGGTGGCCCGCGAGGCCACTGCTAACTCCTTCCTCTCCCTCACCAGCTCCAAAAGTGGGATTTGTCCGGCGATGACCAGCGCCGTGACTTCCGAAATGGTCCGAAAAGCGGACGCAATTATAATGGCACACAGCCTGTTGGTCGCCTCCACCCCCCGCATATAGCTTCTTACCTTCGCGGCTTTTGCCCACACCGGCGCAGCGAACAGGATTTGCGAGACTACCAGCGATGAAAGCAGTCTCCTCGTCGCCTGCTTAGGGCCTCATGTGTTCAGAATCATTCTGGATAGCGCAACGGAGATCCCGATGCCCTTCTTGTGGACATACCCTACGTGCTCCTTGAAGACTCCGAAGTATTTGATGGCCCGTTGCGAGTAGATTGTGGTGCCTCCGACCCGCACGCTGGCCGACTCCACCACCTTCCGGCTCGAGATCAGGACAGCTTCCATCTTGTGTGCCGCCAACTCCAAGCCAGCAACCGCTAGCCACGACTCCGCTACCTGTATGACCGTGTTCGCGCGACCTTCCGCTGCAGCCAGCTCATTGGCCATTATAGCCACGTCATCGGCAAAGCCCAACAGGTTCGTACTGGCTGGCATCGGCAGTCTTAGAACCTTACCGTACATGGAATTACAGAGCAGAGGTCCCAGAACGAAGCCCTGTGGGATGCCGGCTGAGACTTACTGTGCTCTGGAACCCAGACTCATTTCCAGCAGGAGCACTCTGTTGCTGAAATAGCTGTGCGCTATTTGCACAAAGTATCCCGGCACATTGAAGGGACTCCAGCGCTCTGCCCCAGTCAGCAGTGTTGAAGGCGTTTTTAATGTCCAGGGTGACCACCAGACAGTAGGACTTTGACCCTCCTTTCCATCTAGATCCTGCGATGGCCTCCTCCGCAACCTTTACGACCTTCAAGATGACGTCCAGCATGGATTTCTCCTTGGTGATGCCATATTGCTCAGGGGATAGACCACCGACTGCTTCGATCGTACCGCTCAGCTCAGCCTCCATCAGTTTTGTAGCTCTGTTGGGGATCGCGTCCGGCCCTGGTGGACCTCCGCTCGTGGACCTCCGCTTCGGTGACCCAGTGGGAGTCACCTGCGTCCATGCCAGGCGAGCCACGACCTGCCCTCCCGTAGGGAACAGGGCGCTGACAATCCCTTCCATGGTCAGTTGAGACTTTACGCGCCCGCATTGAGGCTCTTGACCACCAGCTTATAGGCTTCTCCCCATGGATCCTCGTCGGCGGCATCGCACAGCAGGAAGCACTCCCTCTTACTTGTCAAAGTAATTTTGGTTGCAAAAAAGGATGGCAACAAAAGACTTTGTTGCGATTACCGCAAATTGAACCAGAATATTATTCGTAATAATTTTCCTATGGCCGTGATCGACGATGTTTTACATAAGCTTCAGAAGGGAAAAGTATTTACAACGTTAGACTTATCAAACGGATTTTTCCATGTTCCCGTGCAGGAAAGCTCTCGCAAATACACCAAAACGGTCAATACGAATTCTACTTCGTACCATTCGGAATTTCCAATTCCCCTGCAGTGTTTATACGATACATTTTTGCAGTGCTCAGGCCACTGATTGAAGACGGTACCCTAATCCTGTACATGGATGATTTGATTATTCCATCAAAAGGCCAACAAGAAGGTTTGGAGAAATTAATACGTTCAGGTCTGCGTATTAAGTGGGAAAAGTGTCAGGTTTTACAGAAGAGGGTCCAGTTCCTGGGCTATATAGTCGAAAACGCAACTATGCAACCATAAGCAGAGAAGACTTGTGCAGTCGAAAACTTCCCAGTCCCGCGAGACAAAAAAGGAGTTCAACGATATCTTGGCTTAACATCCTATTTCCGAAGGTTTGTGAAAGACTTCGCTATTAGAGCACTTCCTTTAAGATAGGCGAGGAAGAGTTAGCATCGTTTAAGCAATTAAAAGTATCCCTGACAAGTTCGCCTGTACTGAAGTTATTCGATCAAAAGAGTGTAACAGAAGTCCATTGTGATGCAAGCATGTACTGATATGGAGCAGTCCTTCCTCAAAAGGATTCAGCTGATCAAGAATTTCACCCGGTAGAGTATATGAGCCGCAAGACAACAGATGCCGAGGAGAAATATCCTTCTTATGAGCTAGAAGTTCTCGCTATAGTACAAGCTCTAAAGAAGTGGAGAATCTACTTACTGGGAAGAAAGATTAAGATCGTCACCATGTGGAAGAATGATTTCCCAGTGAAAGTATCTCGTTGTGCCATGTTTTTACAAGACTTTGAGTACATAATAGAGCATCGTCCAGGCACAAGAATGACACATGTCGACGCCTTAAGCCAATACATACCTTGTTGCTTCAAGATTCAGTCAGAAATCGAATTCAACAGGCTCAACGTCAGGATGAATGGATGAAAGCCATTAGTAAGGCCCTGGAAACAAATACCTACGTTGACTTGTATCTGAAGCACGAGGCCCTGGAAACAAATACCTACGATGACTTCCATCTAAAGCACGAAGTTCGCCACAAGAATTCTATAAAAGAGCTCATAGTAATCCCATCAGCCATGGAGAACAAAATAATCAACACAGGTCAAAGGACACTTTGGCGTAAAAAGGACAATTGACTTGGTGCAGTGCGATACATCCCATATTTAGAGAAGAAGGCTCAAACTATAGTGAAGTCCTGTGTAGAAGGCATAATTTGCGAGGCTAAGTATGGGAAAAAAGAGGGATTCTTAAATAATAATAACACAATAAACAAGGCAGACGAGCCGTTACAGACCTATCATATTGACCACATTGGCCTCATGGACATGACAAAAAAACAATAAAATCATGTTTTAGTAGTGGTCGACGCTTTCTCAAAATTTGCGTGGCTTTACCCCACTGAGAGTACTGGCGCTGACGAAGTAGTGGATAGAATGGAAAGGCAGTCTGAAGCTTTCGGTCACCCAAGTCGATTAATCTCGGATCGTGGAACAGCATTCACAGCCAATGTTTTTCAGAAATACTGTAAGGATCACAATATTCAGCATTTGTTGGTAGCCACAGGAGTGCCACGTGGCAACGGTCAAGTAGAGCGTATCAATAGGATTGTCATCACTATATTGACAAAACTTTGTGCGGAAGACCCGAAAGTTTGGTATAAGCATATAGGCAAGATTCAACAGTTTATTAATTCCTCTCCACAAGGACGAGAATCGCAATCAGAGTACTTAGTAGCTATTAAAAGAACGCAGTTTGGTGCAGGGTTGAAGTTGAAGTAAAAACCTTAAGGGCCGTACGCCGTGACTCGTAAGTTGAGACATGGTCGATACCTTGTCAAAAAAGGAGGAGATGATGAAGGTCCAAATAAAACGAACACTGTCGCCGAATATATGGTCGTCCTCATTCGGGTAGAATGAATTGTCAGAATAGCCGAATGTAGGATGGATCAGATCAGTTGTTCTGTTCTATAGCATTTTTCTTTAGTGTTAAAAAAGCGTAAAAAATGCGCAGTTAGTAGAGATTGAGCATTAGCAGAGGAAGGTCGCGTGTATTTCAAGTATATTAAGGTGTCAAAACTATGTACAAAACTGTATTAAAAACTGTATTCATCGAAGAATAAATCGTGTCTAATAATTTAATAAATTCACGGAAGTCAACGGAAACCTTTCTCTACATATATGTCGGAGAGAAAGTAAATAATCTCAGTAGGCTGGTCACTTTCTCCTTCCAAGTGAACGGTCGTGTTTTTTTCTTGAGCTCTCGTTGTGCTGTGCAGCTGCACTTTTATCTTATCTGTCGCTCCCTCTTATTAACGAAACAAGTACAGTGGTAAGTCTTTATAATGTCTTTTGATATCGTCTGCTTCGCCAAAACCTGCAAAAAGGTAATTTCTTCCAGCGATTTCACCATCGGCTGCTGGTTGTGTGACAACATTTTGCATGCCAAGTGCATTGGGATTGCCGGCCGGACGGTTGATGATGTGAAAAAAATTATCGGCTTACGTTACTGTTGCGAAGCCTGTCGCGACGTTGAAAGGGAAATGTTGTCTTTCATGCGGCAGACTAGGGGCGGTCTTAAGCCTTACGCTATTAAATGAGTTGCCTAGGCGCAAAAAAACTGCAACTGGAGTGCAGCATGTTGACGGATCCCTGCAACCCGCGGCGGGCTCTCAGCAACAGCCTCCCTCGGCACAGCCCTCGACCTCAGAATTAACTCCCAGAATTCTGAGATCGAGTGTTAGCCTGTCTTGCCAAATACCCTTAATGCAATCCCACCTACGAAATATTTGTTTCGCGGCTCTCTCCTGGACAAACATCGGAAGATGTAATTGCCTTTATACGAGGCAAAGTCAGAGCCGAAAATTTAAAGTTAAAGGTGGAAAAATCTAAATTTTCTTACGCTAGGGACATTTAATCTTTCAAAATAAATGTCCCAAATGAATTCTTTGGCACGATATGCTCTACCAAATTCTGGCCGGAGTATGTAGTTGTCAAAGAATATGAAGCTAAGAAAAAGAAACGGCTTGTTGGAATAAGTCCTTCCCAAGCCTGATCTGACCCCTGCACCCTCCTCCTCCTCTCCGTCCTCCAACCCTGTCCAAAAAAACTTAACACCTCTCTGTCAATCTCCTATCAGAATGCAAGAGACTTACGTAGTAAGCTGCCGAAATTGTATTCTGATAGTTTTGCATTCGCCTCCCATGTTTTTGTGTTCCGGTTAAAACCGGAGATTCTAAGCTCCGAAGTTTTTCCAGCTGCGTTTACGATTTATCGGCTAGATCATAGCGGTTAACTTCACTCTCACGTTAGAATTATTAACCTTCGAGGAATACAGCGATGTTGAATTCCTTTGTGTGAATCTATCAGCTTTATTTTTATTACATGTTCCCACATTTCTCTATTGTCCGAACTTCCTATTTTTTCGAACCACCTTTCCGCCATTCGGATGGTTTCCAACAGACTTTCTGACAGGGACCATTTAGTAGTCCTGGGTGATTTTAATATCCCTGGGGCTATTTGGTCCCTAAATAACTCCTCTAACACACATCAATCTTCAACACAACAAGATTTTATTGCTGGCTTGTTCGACATTTCACTGTCTCAAGTCAACCATGTTCGAAATTCCTTAGGGCGTTTGCTTGATCTTTGTTTTGTCTCTGATCCGGCAAGAGTTAGTTTAGCGAGGTTTGCGCCGCTGACACAACCTGAAGATCCCTATCATCCGACTTTCGATGTGACACTCGACTTTGGTGCTGATATACAGAATATATCCGATCGTCCAGCCAAATAGTTTACTGCTTTCGCAAGTCGGACTTCGTTCGGCTGAATAATTTTATTTACGATTTTGACTGGTCCGATTTATATATGTGCACTGACATGGCTGTTGCCGTGGAAATTTTTTACAATGCCATGAATTCATTTTTCTCGTGTTTCGTTATACTATCCCTCAATTTCGAATAAACCCTTTTGGTTTATAAAAGAATTGAGTCGCCTAAAAGATGTAAAGTTAAGGCTGTACGCTAAATTTGAACGGTTCTCGCACTGTCCTCGCTAAATATATATCGGCACGGTCAAACTTCACCGTGCTAAACGCGCAGTGTTACAAAAACTATTTGACTCGTTGTAGGGTCCAATTTTCACAGGATCCTAAACAGTTTTATAATTTTGTTAACACTAAACGTAAACCATTAACGCATCCTTCCTCGCTGTCTTTTGAAAATGCAAGCGTAAATGATGATCAGGCAATTGCCGATCTTTTTGTCCAGTTTTTTTCAAACAACTTACACTATTACCACTGACTTCAATTAGACATATTCTTACAACATGCCCAAATCGAACCTAATTTTTGGTCCAAGTTTAAACGAAAACTCTCTTCTTTTAGATCTTCATCGTGTTAAGCCAGTTTATTTGCCGGGTCCCGACGGAATACCGGGCTATGTGCTTAGGTATTGTGTCGATGCCCTGTGCTCTCCCCTTCTGAAATTGTTTACCTTATCCTTAGAAACCTCGCACTTTCCCCTTATTTGGAAGGAATCATTTGTTATTCCTCTCCACAAAAAAGGTAACAAATCGGTGGCCAACAACTATAGAGGAATCTCTAAGTTATCGGCCATCCCTAAACTTTATGAAAATATTATTACTCCACATTTGCAGCACCTTTGTAGATCAGTAATTTCTCCATGTCAGCATGGATTTATTAAGCAAAGATCAACAACTACGAACCTTTTGGAGCTCACTTCCTTCATTATAAGGGGCTTCCATAATAACCTTCAAACAGATGTAATTTATACTGACTTCAGCAAAGCATTTGATTCTGTTAATCATTCTCTTCTTCTCAGGAAACTCGATTTAATGGGATTTCCTATTGATCTTCTTAGGTGGATCTCTAGTTATCTGACTGGCAGGACGCAAAAAGTCCTCTTTAAAAATTACATATCTAATGTTCTCAGGGTTACCTCAGGTGTCCCACAAGGGAGCCATTTGGGTCCCTTATTGTTTACATTATTTATTAACGATCTGCCCGAAGTTCTAACTAACTCTAGAGTACTTATGTACGCGGATGATGTTAAGCTTTGTGTGCAATATAAGGACGTCGCTTGCCAGTCTGATTTACAAACAGATCTTGATAACTTCCAAACTTGGTGCCACGTAAACTTACT
>VNJQ01000928.1:0-19078 GCA_008042515.1 Drosophila truncata | reverse complement strand
AGACGGACAGACGGACGGACGGACGGACAGACGGACATGGCTATATCGACTCCTTAAGTGGTCCTGACCAATATTTAGGTAACTTTTGGGGGTCTGGCACGCCTCCTTCTTCCTGTTACAGAATATCGCACAAAATTATAATACCTTTGTACCTTTGGTACATGGTATAAAAATACATTAAAAAATCGCAAATAAAACTGTGCCAACTAATTCGAAAAATTGTAGTTTTGTATAGATTTTCCCCCATTATTTTTCAAGCAAAATGGTATTCTTTTGTGCATTAGACTATTTATGATTGGTATTAGCTAAGATCTGTTGCCAGAAACCTCCCAAATCTGGTCAGGACTAACTCAAGTATGCCTTCCCTGTATAAGTCCTTTAAGATGCTTAAAAATCCTAAAGATACTTAATCATATATATACATACTTAAGAAACATAAAAGTAAGTAGTCATAGAATCACTCCGATTTAGTCAGTTTCATGAGTGTCAAACCTTTAAGGACGACTACAACAACATATCGGAAAGCCAAGGAAAAAGGCGAGGGAAAATGTGTCAGCTGCAACAAATAAAAGAATAAGCCATGAGCACGAGACAACTCTGACAGTGACACGGACATCACTTACAAAATAGAAACCGTCCACCTCCATCCCGGCTCCATGGAGGACGAGAAACACTGTGTGTATGGGTGTGTGTGTGTGTGCGACCACAGCCAGTGGGGGAGTGAGTGTGTGTGCTGCTGGACACTCTATTTGTATTTCCTCTGAAAATTTATTGTAAAACTTAAAAGTTTTGATGGAAAAATGAAATAAATAGTGACATCACTAAAAGTAAAGAAATTATAAAGTGTCACCGGGGATGATAAGTGGGGCTGCAGCAACAATAACAACATCGGCAACGTCAACAGGAGCACTGGCACACTGGCATGGCCGGCAGCAGGCAGCCAAGTTGATGCAAGCAGCGGCAGGACTTTAATAAGGACACTGGACAAGCAGGCAGGAAGAGAGGAGAGCAGCAGATAGAAGACGTCGACATCAGGTCCTGGGACAGGGACATGGACAGATGGGCCAAGTGGGGGCAGCGACAGCGAGAATGGAGGTCGACGGAAAACCAAGTGGTTATATGACCGACTGCAACTTAGCTGCAATTATTAAATAAATAAATTTGGCAGGTCTGAAATTGATAGATTTCATACAAAATCCAATTAAGTTGCATAAAAAAATTGTCGTTCTAGCATTTTATATTTTGTTCATTTTATTTTGCCGTAACTAAGCAATTCTAAACTTTAGATAACTTAAATTGTATTCTTAAAGGTTGCAACGTAATTGTTTAAAACAATAAATTAAACAACTATTTAAACCCTATTTAATTAATTTAAAAATCAACAGCTACTTCTCACAGATACCTGTCCATTTTTTATAAAATTTTTAATGAAATAAAACAGACCCGTTTTAGACCCCTAACAAAACTACATCAAACTACCAATTCTTCGTGTTATTTTTGCACGTTTTACACTCTAGATTCTCTAGAGAGACACACAATTGACTCTTTAAGAAAACTAACAAAAAAATTAGAGAAACTCCTAGCAACTATTCAAAGTTATCTTTATTTTTGTTCGTCCAGTAAACGATTTTATTTCATTTTTTACATTTTATATCTTTTGAAAGCTCAACTCTTGAAGCATTTCAACTTTCACATATCCTCAGAGGACATTGAAATAAAAAATGCTGGACATTCGCTTAAAGTTTTGCCAGAGCCTGTCCTCCTCTCCCCTGATTCCTGATCCATCCTTTTGTACATTCAGTAGTTGCAACGTTTACTTTCCATCATTATTTAACACAAGGAAGAGGCGACAAACCACATGGGAGGGCCATGACGAACGGCGAAGTCTGCCCGGACGAGGAGAAGAGCAAGGGTCAGGATTCTAGGGGACCAGTGGCCAGACCCAAAAGCACCGGTCGAGGGCCTGAACAACTCTATTGTGATGGCCATGCTTTTAAATGAATATATTTAAATGCTTCCTCTTCAGGACATCCTTGGATTTGTAATTAAGATCCTATTATCACAGAAGATAAAACACGAAATCCATTACATTGATAAAATGTTTGGGGTTTCCTGTATAAAAGCCCAATACAAGGATTTCTTTATTAATTTCGAAATATAAAAACTAAAAAGTATTTATTATTTTTATTATTTTCCCATTTATTATTACCATATTCCAAAATAATATAAGAACTTAATAAAATCATTGTAAATAGAATAAATCTAAGCAAAGAACACACAAATACAAAATTATATTTATTAGAATATATTTTTTAAAGAATTACTATATAAAAAACGATGCGAAAATACACTTCAAGTCTCAACTATCTGGTGTAAAAATTGATTTTAAATTTTTGAAAAAAGTGTATATAATATTGAATATTCTACAGCTTTTGTCTGCAATTTATTAGCGCTAAAGACGAAAAATAGAAAACTGCAACATCACATTCTCTGCCGACGAGAATAGCTCGGAACATTCCGATGATATCGGACAGGGCAAGAGGTATGGTAAGCTCCAGCTTCAGCTCGGACATGCCGTGTGATTTCGATGTGAAAAGTTTAAAAACTGTCAGAGGGGCAGGAATAAGGAAAGGAGACGGCCGGGGCTTCCTTCAAATACATGTCTAGGACCTAGTCAGCGTCTCTGTGACATTTTTCACTTAAGCTGACAGTTATGTACTCGAAGCTCCCTCCCACCCAGCGGAGTATCCAGTATTGGAGGTCAGCTCGGTGTTCGCTCAGCTGTCACTCACGAGTTGCCGTTTACCGTTATTAAAAAATTACATACTTTCTGGGGTGGGGGGAGGAAAATAGGAAGGAAAGGAATAAATTCAAAAGTTTCACATGCACTGCGCCACACCGGGGATCGGGACATCGGGGAGTATTGTGACGCTTGACACGTCACAAGTTTATAGTGGCTTTTGACAGCTCGGACATACTTCGTTCCCAGCCACAGTTCTTATTTTTTCCTTTTTTGACATAACAACGGAAAAAGTTCCTGACTTCTTCTATTTGACGGTTGATTTTTTTCCCCCTGCTAGAGAGGGGATCCCTATAGGTGGAGTCCTGCTCTATCACTATGTAAAATGCTTCGAGCACACACACACACACGAGCAGAGTTTCTGAGTTTGCAGCACTTTGCCTCAACTCCTTGATGATGATTTTGCGGTCACTCGTGTTTAATCCTTGGAGACATGTGCCGAACACGAATTTCGTTCGCAGTGAATATAAATAATAATTTCTGCCTGCATAGCCACCGGCCGGACCCAGTGGGTGGCGGTGAGATGAGGAATGTGTATGTATGTCCCTGTCGGTCTCCACAGGTCCTGGCCATATTTGCCACAGACAGCTTGTCGATCTTTATAATGTTGTAATTGAAAACTTTTTTCTCTCCCCCGTTTTTCATTTTTGTTTTTGCTTTCTTTGCTGCTGCTGCTGTTGTTGTTGTTGTTGTTGTTGTTGTTGTCCCCCGTAGAAAAAACATTTCTTTTAAAATATTTTATACTTTTGATATGTCATGCCGGCTGAAAGCTGTCGACTCGGCCCTAGCCAAGTGGACAGCAGCAAAATTTGCCGAAAATGGTTTGTGCAGCAGTCGAACCGGAGGCGGCTCCTCAACTCGGTGGATGGTGGATGTGGGGTCATGGAGGACTTAGGACATAGCACATCCTATATGTGCGGTACGTGGCTAATTGAAATTAAGTCAGTTCTGCCGTTGTTCGTATGTGATTATTATGGCTTTAATTAATTTATTATAAATTATTCAAAAATTAAATTGTGAAATTTTCAAGAGCTCAAATTAATTGTTGTATCAAGCTCAACTGTATAGTTGTAATAATTATAATAGTCTTACCTGTTTAAAAATACTTACAGTCGGATCTAAGCGAGATCTTGAGTATTTTAGCTCCACTGACACTTGTCCAGGGACATATACAAGCCGAGAAGACACTTGGACAAATGAACATTTGCCAAAAAAACTGCTCGGTTGAGTGACAGTCGGCAAGACAGCCAACAATGTTCAGTTTTAAAACGTTAAGATGGCAAATGGCAACCCACTCACTAGCCGAGAGCGACCAACATACTGGCGCACGGCTCTTGTCTAACTGAACATGTTGATATGTCAGAAGTATTTTTAGACTTTAAGCAACAAAAACTGCCAATAAACTATGTTTGCGGATGCAGTTTGGACAAATGACAGAAGATGCAGGCGACGGCGAGGTAAGCCAGGAAGGGGTCACAGGCCAAGCAGCACGACGGACCGAAATATATAGAAATAGATAGATTCAAGCAGCAGCCCCCGTTGACCCTGTCCCTGGCCGAAGCCCTGCGAGAGGAAGTTCATTTCGGCCACATTCGAAGGATGTTCATCAATAGATGAGAAGTGTGGTATGAAATGAGCAAAGGACTGGTCGAGCTGACAACCAGCAAAAGCTTTTTTGTCATTTCCTTGCTGCCCATGTGCACATAAAATATATTTTATTTTATTTGCGAGCCTCAAGTGGGCCTGCATACACGTACGCTTCCAGTGACTCGATAAAATGCTTTAAGCTCATATAAAATAAATATTTGACATTTTCCTCTCCATTTCTCTTTGTCAACTGATGACAATGACAGGCATACAAATGCATTTAATTGTGGGTCACAAGTTCCTCGGCGTTGTCTTGGCCTCAAGTTACTTGCCAGGTTTTCTCAGATCAATATCGTCGAGCCCCAGTAGGCACCATTGGCCTTTATCATTGACTTATGAGGGTAGCTCTCAACTGATCTTTGTACTTGAACTGATGAGAACAATAAATCTGTGCTTAAACTGTTTAAAATGTTATATCCCGTCGCAGAGTAATATTCGTGTTTAAAACATCAACAAATGAATCCCAAAAATAATTAAAATATTATTAAATGTGGCATAATATGCATTAAGGATATTTTCTAAAAATTATAATTTTTACATATAATCCATCGGAAAATTAGTAGACCCAAGAAACATATTTGTTTTTCAAAGGTCTGGTTTTGCAACTTAATTTAAAAATTAGGCATATCAATCACACTAGACTACAGCTTTAATTTCTTACTAAAAATTTTTTCTTTCTGCTTTAATTTTAATAGATCCAATTTAATTTTATATATTGATCACACTTTACATTATGGAAGTGCCTTAAACCGGCTAATATTTATGAGCTGCGTAATCCGCCCGACAGACTTCGTAATTTGTATCAGAATTTTCGCGCAAATTTCCCCAGTTAAAGCCCCAGAGGTGACTATTAAACAGGGACACTTGGTTATTAGCGCGCTAGCCGGTCATTAAATGAGCGACAACTTCGACTGGCGGCGTCATTACACCGGCATTAATATATCATACGACCAAAAGTCGGCCCGACCCCTCGACAGGATCCGGCGCACGCAATTGGGGTCGTGTGTGTTGTGTGTTTTTTCGCGCTGTCCACCATAATTGGCAAAAATTAATTAAATATTTTCCAAATGAATGATTCAGCGTTACAGCGGCTCTCCCAGAGGGTGTGGTGCCGCGCTGGTTGCCCAACATCCAGCAGTCCAGATTCCGGACCCACAGAATCATCAGATCAACCGAGGAGGGCGCCACTCAAATGCAGGACTGCATTTGAATTATGTCAAATCCATTTTGTTTTAATGAAACGTTGATTGTTTCGCAATTAATTTTCTATTGTTTGACAGTAATTATTATTATATTATAATTTATATTTGCCTCGTTTTGAAGCACAATGTGTACAATAAGCCCTCGTTTAGTATGCACAAAAACATTTTATGTTCAGCTTCCCTTAGTTCAAAGTTTCTCAAATGAAAATGTGGTTTGGACAATAAAAGTAATATTGAAAAGCGAATGGTTGATATCACGCACAAATAATATGTTGAAAATGATACAGATGTGGTACTTTAATGTTTGTTGAAAACTAAATTGCATAGAATTTTTTTATGCCAGTTATCCATAAAGTAAATATTATATCGACTTTGTATATAGCATTTGGTACCCATAATTCAGCTGAGCTATAAAATCATTAAAGGTTATTTAAAGAAAATTAATTTCTGAACCGATTTACCTCTTTTCAAATTATTTTCCAATAATCTTTCGGCCCAGAGCATTGGCGACTTTTCCCCAACGAAAATCAGACAACAATTTAAGCCCAGAGACGGTCATTGCCACCTATTCCTCCCAGCATATGTAAGTATGTATGGACGAGTATGCATGTGAATCTGCTGGCTATTTTGGCCATCTGCTTCGAAGCTGGCCATCGCTTCTTGGATATAGCCCCATAAATCGTTTACATTGGTTCGTCTTCGTCAGTTAATTTAAAACATGTCAGACATCTCCGACAACTTTGGACAATTGATTGACGTTTTAAAAGTTTAGCAGCGGAGGCGTTCTTGTTGCAGCAACAACCACACATGCAGCATGCAGCTGGGAAGCAGGTTCCTCCATCGCCTCCTTTGGCCATCGGACGAGACTATCAAACTGGACAACGACCAACTGTTGGCCGGCTGGCCGGTGTCTGTAGTGCAGTGACGGCTCGGAATTGCAAAGAGGCCGTACTCCGGCGAGGCCCGGCCAAAGTAATTTATTTATTTTTCGTTTGTCTTGACGATGAGAAAACGAGCCAAGTGATGGCCCCGGCCACACTTCGACGAATGGCGTTGGCGCTGCCATTGCACTGTGGGTTAAATGTGAGACATTTTAAAGACTTAAGAATGTGACAGTTTCTTACTTGCCCTAAGAAGTTATTGTTAAAATTTAATTAATTCACTTAAATGACATTCTAAGCTTTCCTGGAATTTTAAAATGTAATCAAAATCGTAGCGAATTTTCCGGTCTAATAAAAGTATTTATAAAAATTATTTTATATACTAAATAATATTTTATAGGCTGAATGGAATAATTTAATTTAATTTAGGCAGCTATAAATATATTTTACCTTGATAATTCGAATTTAAATTATATTTTTTGTAGATTCTAGGTAAGTTTTAAATTATATCAAATAAAATGTTTGCCCACGGTTCGTGGTCCATGTGGTTCGGTGTGGCTCGGTTACTATAGATGTAGTCTTGGATCCACAATTGATTCACTTGGTTGAACTCGGTCCAATTTGTAGCAGGTTATTTAGGCAAGTCTTTGTATAAAAACAACATTTGGGAAAAACTAGTGATGGTGACAAGGCTGCTAGTTGTAAGCTTGTGGTTTATATTTGAACAATTAGTTAAATACAAAAAAACAGACGTAATTATCATGTATTTAATTTTTCAAAACAGACAAATGTTTTGACCACCTCAATGACCTATTTATGAGATGTTTTTCTCGGAGCTTTCTTATTAATTCCTTATATCTAATTTGTTTAATTTTTTATTTTGGTATTTCATTATTTTGTTTATATTTTTATTTTCTGAAAAGCAAAAGCAAACTCCTTTCGTTTTTACCAGTGTATTATCACAAGAAATACTTAATAATAATTAGAAGAAACGGCTGTGATTCAGAGAGAAGATGGTATCTAGATTTAAATCCTACATAAATATATTGAAGGCAGCAATTATTACCATTTGATTTACTCTTTCTCGCTAACTTGTTCTGGAGCTATGGAATTTTGGACTATTGGGAACGATTAGAAAGACTTAAAAGAAAGCAAAGGTATACAAACTTTGTTATTTATAAATTATATTAATGTGCTATAAATATTTTCTTGATTCGAATAATTCGTAGAAATATGATATTGAGGGGACAATTTTGTGATAGACATTAAGTTAGTGTTTTGCACACAAGGAAGTCCGTGTGGGGTTCGCCTCCTCTCCGACTCCCAGCGAACTGTTTGCAGACCCAGCCACCCACGTAGAGAGTCCTCTGCCCACTTCATCAAAATCCGAACATTATTGAGCTTGAATACAGTGCAAACTGCGCCTGCTGGAGAGCCAGTGCCCGGAGCCATCTCACATACGTCCATCCATCGTCGAAGACGACAGCTGCAAGAGATTGCCCGGGCTAGTGGAGAGATAGGAGGAGGATGAGTCCAAGGCCATGCCAAGGCGCTCCACGATGGATTAGGAAGGTTCCGATCCCTGCAAGGAAGCGCAGGGATGCGAGCGTCATCGTCATCTACTTGGGAAGCGCATCGCGTTGTTTACTCGGGTCCGGGAAAGACGTTATCCTTTTTTTTGGCAGTGGTCGCTTTGTTTTGTTATTTTTCATGTCAGTCAAAGAATTGGCAACGAACATGGCCGATGAAATATGCTACACATATATGGGTGCCGAGCAACTAGGGACAAACTTGGTCGTGGTGGACATTGCATCAATATTGAAACGTCAACATCAAACTCGCCAGCGGCCAAATGGCGCTCTCATAGACAAAGGACGAAGCAGCTGGATGCTGGATGTTGGACCCGAAAAAACTGATGAAGAGTTCAAATTTTTCATTGTATGATTTGACGAATGAGCTGTCATCTCGAATTGGAAACTTGCCATCTCCGCTGGACAACTCAGCACAGCACATAGTCTTTCTTGAGAGAAATTGTTGATGGCAAAAAGTTTCAGACTATTTCGTTTGACGCTTCGTTAGAAGGAGAAATGAAAAGGCAGATGAAAGTGGGAGAGTGGAATGGGTTGAGTGTAGTTTTTTGCAAGAAATGTTTATTTTGCTATGGTTTTTTTTTTGTGTGTTTAAATATCAAAGATAACATGTACATAATAAAATAGATACTTAGTTTATTAGACAACAAAGATAACCCAATTTTTTCAGATCTTCCAGTGTCTTAGGATATTCAGATGAGTATACTCAATCGCTAGGTTCAAACACCTATATATAATTTATCAGAAAGGCTTACAAACTTATACATTTAACTATAATATCTCTATACGAACTTTCCTGTTAAGAAATTCCAAAATTATGAGATGAAGAAATTCATACTTTTGGCCCGGGCTGTAAAGTCCAACAGAATCTTTTCCAAAAGGACAAGCTGCCCCTTCTGTGTAACGTGTTCTCCGACTATTGACGGCTGGGGAAACATTTTATTGATCCCAGGAAATTCATCAAGATTCCTTCGGGCCTTCAGACACTTCGTGTCACGCTCCCGTTCTGTCCTTGGAGCTCACAGCTGACCCCTTTGGTGCCCGCTGATGGCTCCGTAAATGATGCAATAATTTTTAAAACTTCAGACGGGCAGCAACACTGAGCTGAGGAAAATCAAGAAAAATTTGCCTTAGGGAGTTTTGTTCGTGGGCAGGAAAGGATTTTCGTCGCTGGCATACGTTTTGTTTGAAAAATCCAGAGAACATTACAAGGAGCTTCTGGCGTTGCCTTGGTGCCGTGATGTATGATGGGTCACAGAGAGGAGGAGGTGGAGGCGATGGACAGCATCTAGCAGTCAGCTGCCCCGCCAGTCTGTTGTGTCATGTCCTTTGGGGGATGGCGGAGGGGAAGGATAGGGCTTTCCTTCTCGTCATCTTTCACAGTCCTTACTGACCGGCGGCCCCGTCTCGGAGCTCTGTTAATGGCTCCGGTCCATTATCTCGTCATGTTTGTTACGAAATTTAATTACTCTTATTTATTTTTCACTGCCCGCCTTCGTCCGCGACTGCGTCCTCGCCCTGTTCTGGTTTATGATTTTCAGCTTCGTCAAAAAATGCCAAGGAAAAAATTAAATGTGAAAAAATTCAATTAAAAACACTTTTTGCATAAAGCGCTCTCGGGGCTTGGCTCGCCCTCATCTCATTTCCGGTCGGTGGTGTCATATTTATTTTGCCTAATGTCTCCCCACTTGACCATAGAAGCAACCCCTCAGCAAGTTGATGTATTTACATATATGTAGCTGAGAAAAGCGTTTTAGAATGATTTTTTTTTAAATAAATTCATGTAATATTTCCTTAAGAACTCTCCTGATGTTAGAGAATATTTAAATGCAGCGCAAAGGCACAGATCTGTTACGTTCCCATTTCTTAAGTCATTGAGCAATCCTTTTTGAAATTAAATGCCCCATGGCGCTGCTGAGCAAGGAAACTTTTCCATTGACCAGCAATGGCACTCCTTGCCTTCTCCAGCAGCCTCGTGCATGTCCATCATTTGCCTTTGTCTTTCGGCTTTGTTTGCACACGCCATTCTTGCACAAAATCCTTGCAACCTCTAAAACCTGCCACGCCCTCAATACGAATGTCCCCTTCGTCCCGCTCCGCCCACTGGCATCCCTGCAGCTGTCAGTCAATGTGTCGTGTCACAGTGTCTCTCCATCTGTCTGTCACTTGCATGTCTATGTCTATTCTACGTGACACCAGGCGAGCGAATTTCCAGCCCTTCCCGCACCTTCCTTCTAGCCTGCTTTCTTGCCAGCGTGCTTTCCTGCTTTCTTGCTTTCCTGCGTACTTTCTTCCGAGCTTGCTCAAGTTTTACTTAGCAGAAAAGAGCGAGGCGGAAGAAGGCCCAGGGAGCGGAGCGAGGGACTCCTGTGAAGGATGCTCTGCAACCGATGGATGGATTTTTGGATTCGCAACTTGCACTTGGATTACAAGTCTGATTTTGATGCGTACATGTTTGTCCCGTTCTTGGAACGGAAAATGGGAAGTACACATTGCACTTGCCAAGGCACTGCGAGAAAATTGTGTTAATTATGTAATAAGTCCATGAACTATAGCATTTGAAATTTTATTTTCATTTAATGAAATTGCATTGACTTAAGCTTACTTTACAACAATTCCCATATAATTTAAATGATGTTAAGTCAAAGTAGAAGCTTTATAACCTAAATTCAGATCGAAGAGAACTTATTTTAAAATGTACAATTCAGAGATGAAGCCAGTGTCCTTGAAAGTATATTAACTTTAAAATCTATATTTATTCTAGTCGAATTTATTATTGGTTTAATTAAGTTTTCCAAGCTTTATTTTCCGTGGCACTGGCCCCCAAACCCCTGCCCCTGCTGTGGGTCAACCTCACACACATATGCGAGGGGGGAAAGTGTGGGGAGAGGGTCGCTCGAGTTTTCTTATGCCTTTGTCTGTGTGTCCTTTTATTATTTTATTCCCTGGCCTTATTTTAATTCACAGCGTCTGCTTGCCGCGTCATCCTCCTGGCATTCTTCTGGACCGACTTTGTCTTCGTGGCAGTCTCCTCCTTCGTCTCGGCAACATTGTCTCAGCTCGCATCCTTGCCAAGGATGTTCAGCCGCAGACACACACACAGGCATACACAGGCATGTGAAAGTGGAAGTGCATGTGCATGAGCCTGTGCCTGGGAAGCCAGTGGCTCTTGTTGTTGGGTTGTAAGTGACATTTGCAATTTTCAAAACTATTGAATGAGTGACAAGTTCTGCAGACACGATTGAAACTGACAGTTAACTCGAGACTCGGCAAGGAGTGACTTGCACTGAATGAAGAAATATACATACATCTTCAAGACCCACAAGCGATCACTGAATAATTTACAGTCTCAAAATCTTTAATGTTAATAATTCGGAGTAATACCAGCTATAAACACGATAAAATTCAATGCATTTTAATCATATTTACAGCAATAACGATATGTTTCTATGTCTTATTAAAGCTAATTTATTGAAAAGCTAAAAATAACTCAGTTTAAGTGATGGCCTTCACTGCTATTCACCCATTAAATCAATTTTTCAATTTTTCCCGCTTAAATGTCATACTTAATAAGGACTGCATTCGGAGGCAAACGGATGCCAATGCAGGTGACGAGGACGGTGCTCCCAACTCGTCGGATCGGTGACTCACTGGCCATTAACAATTTCATTTATTTTGTCGCATCGAATAAGTGTGCAGGGCCCGGCCTGTCGGGCACAGTCGAGGCAGTGTGTCTGTCAATGTCAACATCAATGTCACAGCGTCCTGGCCCAGACATTTTGACAAATAATTCAAACCACATTTTATAATGAATTTCCCCTGGCCACCAGGGCGGCAGGACGGGGCGACCGATGGGCGTGCCTGCAGTGAGAATGCACCTGATTAGCCCCTTGCCCATTCCCACATTCAGCGGAAGATTTGTGGGATATTCCTCAGGGGGAAATATTGCAAAAGCTGATTATCACATTTATTAGCGTTGCTTTATTTTTGGACTCGGGCCTTAAGTGCCAGAAAGCGATGAGTTGGCGTCACTCAGGCACACATCAGCCGCCCATAAAGAGATTGTTTTATTGACCAGATCCAGATGCAGGAAGGTGTGTTGTGGGTTCGGCTCTGGGCGACTTCGGGGTGCTTTGCGGTCATAAATTTACAAGCATCACGAGGATCTTTTTAGTTTCCCCCCCAAAGGGTTCTAGTACTTACTTAATAATAGGTAGAAAACAAATATAATTTTATTTTTTATATGGCTTTGAACGAGTTAAAAGATCACTCCCCGTTTTAATCGCTAAGTTAGTCATGCATCAGTCGACTTGTTTTAAAACCTGTATTTACGTAATACGAATTCAAAAAGCGACCCCAAAAAATCGATACCCGAAACGAAAGAAATATTGTTATTACCTCTGACAGCTGCCATCATATTCGATCGTATCGTCAATGTCAATTATCATAAAATAAATTCAAAAATAACTTTTTAAATTTGCAAATACTACTGCCGCGAACTTTGGTATTTTTTATTTTGAGGAAGCAAATCGGAATTTTTAAGGCTCTAAAAAGGAGATGGGCGGTTGCTCGGTCTTCTCGTCATTTAGAGAAGGCCAAATAAACTCTCCAATGGGGAAAACAATAGACTTGAACTTATTGTAGATGTGTAAGGTTTCGAAATGATAGCCATTGTGAATGCCTACGTAGTTCTCTTGCATCGCGAGCTGCTTGGAAATTGGCGATAGCGGCACATTAATGCAGTTCATGAAAAAATGGGGACAATTGAGAGCAACAGCAATCTCGTAGCAGCCATCCAGGCTTTCGTTCCAAACGGAGACGGCGCTAAAGGTTAGGGCCTCCTTATGGCATATTTCAATGGCCTCCTGATTGTTGCGAAAGGTGTGGAAGGTCGTGACCCCAGTGGGATATTTTCCCAGGACATCGTGAGTGCATTCGCAGACAAAAATCGGGGAAGACTCCCAGTCGGTGCCATCCGCTTTGATTAGCTCCAAATTCAAGGCCTCGCTCTTTTCCAGGGACTCCATGAAACTGTAATGTTCGGTCACCAAATCGCTGAGGGGCTGTAGCTTTGGAAGGATGCGACGTACGATGTCCTCGCGCATTTTTTCCTCAACTAGCACCATGGCCACCGTATTCGGACTGAATGGATTGTGAGCGGAATCGATTAGAAAATGCAGGGCGCTGTCAATGTCCCCTCCTTCGTAAATAATCATCAGTTGGGGTTCTGAATAGGAGGGCCTTTGACTATCTGGTGCCGTGGGCGCGAGGGACCTGACGCTTCCCGATGGAGCATCTGGCAGATACGCTTCCAAGGCATTGCCATGCAGGTTATGGACCATATTATAGCTCACTGGATAGTTAGTAGCCGAGGACTCACTTCCCTCTGATTGGGATGGGATCTCCGAGTCGATCGATCGGGGATAGTATTTAGTATTATCATACATGGTTATCACGGAAATTTCTAGTTCTAATATACTAAGTTTTATGTTTGATTTGACATGAATTATAGGGGAAAGGAGAGGCGATCTTTTATTTTGCTATCTCTTGAACACACATTTGAATATTATTATTTTTTGAGAGGACAAACGAAACGAATAATACTCTAAATGCCCGCCAGCATCCTCGCGCATTAATAAGCGATACCTAATTATTTGGGCATATCTAAAGCCATTTAATTTAAATTATTTAACACAACTAATCATGCCCCACGGGCTTAGAGAGTCCTTTCAACAATGTGGGGGCTGCGGGAAAACAGAATTTAGTTAACCGAAACCCACAATGCTTTCTATTTGTTAATCGCCAAATTTATGATCAAATGTGACAGTAAAATTAAAATATCACAAACAGATACAAAACGAACAAAGTGCTTGGGCGGCGAGCGGGCAGGAACTGGCGAAACGAATTAGGATTTGTTGGAATTAGAATTAAAATATTATAAATATTTTGCCAAAATATTACAAACTTTTTTCCTCTCGTTTTTTTTGCACAACAGCAACAACAAAGGGCATGCGATTATGAAACAACAAAACAGAACTAACAGCGACAATTAAAAACATAGGAAACCACAGAATTATTTTTTGTTTGTCGGTGGGGCAGAGGAGAAAGCAGCCGAGTCACCGCAGAAATTGAATAGTAAATTCCCCAACTAGTTGAGGGACATGCATGTGGACATCAAGTGCAGCGACAACAGGGGAAACACACACATATAACTAACGATAATGCTGCTAACGATGACCATTTGCATATATCAGTACTAATTATAATAAAATGCCGAAAATAAAATTAAAATTAATATAGAAAGCCGATTATAAAACCCGGTTTTTACAAACACACATTGCCCCCTCAAACACACATATTCCCTGTTGTAACAACGACTGTCAAAAATAGCAAATCCCATAAATCAACAATGACCATTTTCCCACAGGGGGAAAAAAGTAATGAAAATGCAAATAAAAAAGGACACGAAAAGGCCGAAGACAAATAAATTTAAATTTATTTTCTATGTAAATATGGCTTTTGGCCAGAACAAATCACAGGCATACCTATTTACGAAACTATTGTCTGATTACCTTAAGCATTAACTGACCTTTTTGTTAGCTGGGATTATCTTGTCAAACTCTAAACTGAATCGAACTAGAAAATGGACTTCACCATACTGAAGATGGCTTCTTTAGTGTATGGGGTAAGCGTTGTCTATAATTTCCATCAAATTATTGTAAACCTTGATGTTCTTTCAGATGGTATTGGCCATAGTTTTGCGAATCGTAATACCTTTTAAAGTGGGATCTGACGCCTTGAACGAATGCACAAAGTGTACTAAGGCTGTAGTTATTTATTACTCATCCATCAGCAGGACCTTGTTTATCCTCACCACTCTGTGTTCACTTAGTATTAGCTTAGCTGGTCTTAATGCTAATTGGAGTTCAGTTGCCGTGAGTAAATTAAATTTAAAAAATTATGCAATCTAATGTAAGTTTTAAGTAGTGTCTGCCGCTGCTGATTTATGCAACTCGCTGGACGTATTTCTCATTATTTAAGCAGTTGAAGAACGTTGAAGATAGCTACAATGACTGCATGAATGTGTTATCGCATCACTGGTGGGCCTATTTCAATACCAACGATACACATTGGCCTAATCTGGAAAAGAAGGTATGATCTCCGATCTTAATGAGTTGTAAACTGATATTTTCATTAACGTAGCTGCAATGTTGCGGATGGGAAGGACCTCGAAGCTACATGGAGTATCTGCAAAGAGTTCCCGGTCATTGCTATAATCCTGAACTGATTACCCTGGGTTGTGGAAAAATTATGACCGACTTATTTGATCCGATGCCAAGAATTGGATATTATATGCGCAGTATTACACTAGGCTTAGAGCTATGTCTACTGTTCTATTTTGGATTAATTGTGTTAAATAAGTTAGCTAGAAGGCATTACAACAGAAATGGTTCTAAGCCATCGTTAAATAAATCCCATTGAAAGGGCTTTATGTTTTCATGTTTCCATATAAAATAAATCCCTTAAATGCTCTGTTTTTATCTATTCCACTTACATACAACAGGCTGATGACAAACTTCAATGGGTCCCATGAAATAAATTGAAATTAGCTGCCTTTTGTTGCTGTTGACAATTTGAATAAAATTAATATACATTTTCTCACAATTTTAATTAATAAATGTCAAATATTTTGCATATGGGCATTTATTTGTACGTTTATTTGTCTGATTTATAAATTACAGTTTTTTTTTAGCTTTTGCCGCCTGTGTCTGCTGTGGCATTTCATGGAAAATTGATTTTGTTGTTGCTGCAGCGACGATAACAAATTTCCCTGGCGCCAAACATAAAAATCGGGAACTCTGGGTGAGTGAGGTGAAAGAATGGCGGAAACATACTTTGGACTCGCATAGCGGAAGCGGAAGTCAATATTAGTAGGCAAAAATGAATATTCACAATCTCGAAACAATTCACATTAAGCAAAACGCGCGAATTTTTGACAATTGTGCAAAATTATTAATGGTCAGATTCTGTCGCGTTTTGCAACCCCGAATTATTGCCGTTGTTTCTTTTTTTCTAGCTGGAATTTTATTTATATAGATGATATCAGGAAATCAATTTTGGGAAATTTATGACCAAAAAGTCATGCTTTGCCGCTCTGTTCTAAGGTAGATAAATGAAAATTGCTTTCGATTAAACTAGCAATTGGTTTAGGCTTACCAAAAATATGTTTATTGGGGTTTGAAGACCTTTTGAATTTAAATTGTTGCAATTTAACAACAGCCTTTAAACTTGTTTACAGAAAAAATATTAATTGGTAAAAAAGTTTTTTAATAATACATAAGGAATATAATACCTGGCACTACTAATTATATAGAAAAAATTCAGTTTTGAGTCAACATTATTACATTTTCTATACAAAAAAAAATTAGTATGAGAGCTAAAGTCAAGTGTGACCGACTGTGGATATCCGGGTGAAATTCAGTAGAATTCACTTTGTCCATTTTTATACCCTTGCAGGGTATTATAATTTCAGTCAGAAGTTTGCAAAGCAGTGTAGGAGACATCTCCGACCCTATAAAGTATATATATTCTTGATCAGCATCAACAGCCGAGTCGATCTAGCCATGTCCGTCTGTCCGTCTGTCCGTTTCTACGCAAACTAGTCCCTCAAGTTTAAAGCTACTATATCTGAATGGAACTTTTCAGTTTGTCTTCTATATACTTTCACTCGTACATATGTCGGAACGGGCCGGATCGGACGACTATATCATATAGCTGCCTTAGGTACGATCGGTCAAATTTTCGAAAAAAAAAATTAAAGCTGTGTCAGTTTTCAACACAATTCCACCAATTTTGATATTTACCCATTAATCATTATTCCAGAATTTCGATTTAAATTTCATGAAAATCGGACTGCTATATCCTATACCTGCTATAGGAACAAGAAGGAAAATAATACAAAAATCATAACTTCGCCGTTTCTCAACATATTTTCATCAAACTTGAGATTTAGTTACTTAATATTATTCCAGAATTTCATATTAAATTTCATGAAAATCGGATGACTATATCCTATACCTGCCATAGGAACCATCAGAGAAATAATAGAAAAATAGAAATATTTTCATGAAGTTTAAGATTGGGCCAATAATTATTATTTTTGAATTTCGTTTTTAATTTTATAGTTCAATTGCAATCTGCAAGGGTATATAAACTTCGGCGAGCCGAAGTTAGCTTCCTTTCTTGTAATAACTTAAAATAACAGCGCGAAAGAAAATTTTTAAAAGTGAAGGCAATTGTTAATAGGAAAATTTTAAATATTATTAAATTTGTTAAATAAATGCTCGAATTTAGAGAAAAAAAACCGAAGGCACAAGAAAGAAATATTGATAGAAACATGTTGTGCAAAATCCAAGTAAAGAATAATTTTTCTTGAACGATGTTCTCCACTTTTTAATATCTTTTTCAACCCACGCTGTATATATGTATATTGATATTTAATCCCTAAATAAAGCCATATTAAACTCCTCTTAACACACTCGCAATCAGCTTGCGGGATCCAAAGTCAGAGTCAGTCATTAAAAATGTGAACGATACGGCGAAACTTTAACGACTGTGGGTGAGTGTGACGTGTGGTGGCTATGAAATCGCTTTGATTGATTGCCTTTCCGGAATTGACGACGATAGGAGGACCGCATGCTTGTTAACTCTGTCAGTGTTAAATTTAAAAATATACACACATCACATCGTGTGCGATAAGTAGGAGCCGGGCCCAACTCGGGCACCAACGAAGGAATTTCTTATGACCTGTTCGAAATTCCCGGCTGTGGAGATGGGTGTTTTGCAAAATATTTTGTGGCTGGCAAGTGTCAAACATTGGCCATCGCCCAGACAGACAGCCATCAGAGCGGGACTTATCATTCGCTCATAAAAATGTCAAAACTATCACGCTGACATTGACTGATGACGGCCACGGCTCCGAAGGCGGAGACGGAGTGTTGCGGACGGGGAGAGCTGGCATGCCACTTGGGTTCCCGTTCCCGCTCCCTGGGCGCAGGATGCCAATGCTAAATGCCTCAGCTCCTCCACTTGTCACATATCCAGCATTGCCATCATTCAGCACGCATCCTCATGTTGAGTGATTCCATTTCATCTGGCCCCATCGCACTGCTTTTTTACGGGTGGCACTGCATTCAGCCATCCATCTATCCGTCAACCGAGTGAGTCAGAGCAGAGCTGCTCTCGGAGCCATCAGCATAACCTTTCGCCAGAGTCTGTGCTCTGCTCGACATGATTCATGGCTTCGATTGAATTTTGATTGACAATATCGCAAGCATTTAACGTGTCTGTTTCCGCTTTCCGTGTCCTACGAATATTTTTTGCTCCTTTTTGCTCCCTGCAAGTGGAAAGTGACTTTGAGTGCGGGTGGCAAGGCTTTTTCGAAGTGATTTTTAAAGTCATTTGTCATTTGACAGAATGAGCGTTTGATTGACTTCGATGGCTATGAATTCATTTCAAGCAGAGGCTGACTTCTCTTGAGAAAATTTATCGGCCTCCTTGGAGTTCTGATAAAAGAGCAGTTTAATTCAGATTATTTTTTGTATGAATAATAAAATAAATTACCATACAATAGCAAATTCTCCTTACAACATTCACCTAATTTTTAATAATGAGCCACAATAACTCATAGCTGATAATCGTGAATTGTTTCAGCCATTATGTTGACAATGAGAAAAAACCAGTCCATGTAAATTTATAACCATTAATATGTATGTCACACACCCCGTTCTCGATATCGATTACGAACCCCATTAGGAGCACCCACTCTTTCGGCTTGGCCGTGCACATTAATTAGCGATAAGATCGCCTCCAGTCCTCCGGCTGTGAAAATATCAATTTCATTTTGACATTGATTGAATTAATTTATGAGCTGTACCTTCCTAGCAATCCGCAGCAATC